>BQNB010050469.1:0-41491 GCA_026074375.1 Tanacetum coccineum | reverse complement strand
TCCTATTTGATAAAAGAAAATTTTGAAAAAAAGAATTATATTTTTTTTGACTTTTATATTTTTTATTATGAATTAAAAACTATTTAAATGAAATAAATTAATTAAAAATACTAAAAGAAATGTGAAAAATCTAAAAATCATGGAAAATACTTTAAGTTATAAGGAATCTAGGAAAAATAAGAAATTGAACAATCAACTTATAAATAAGCAAAAAAATAAGCCAAAATTGGCTGATAAGATTAAAGGCAAAAAGGACTATAAAAATAAGCCAAAATTGGCTGATAAGATAGCCCTACTGGAGCCGCTGGTTAGTGTGTGAGTGTTGTGGGACGAGTATGTGACAAAGGGAAGGTCATGGGTTCGACCCCCCATGCCTCCCTTTTTTTTAAAAAAATTTATTTTTTATTTTTTTTCTTTTACAAACTTAAAGAACACATGATAATATACAACATTAATAAAAACACTTTTTTGTAAAACTCAAAAATAAGCTAAGAATAAGCAGATTGAAGTTGATAGAATACAAAAAACTTCATTCTTGCTTAAGGCTAAAACTGTTTAGGCTTTATGACTAAATAAGCAATTAGAAAAACAAAATATGCTAAAACATACTTACTATCGAGACCTAATAAGCACTTGTGATAAGAAAGAAGCAAACCACATAAGCTGGAAACAGATAAAAGCAATAAGACAGACTATTATATAAGCTAATTTAAAGGACTTTGACCAACTTTTAAGCCAATATTAAAGGACTAATAAGCAAGAAATATAAAGCTAAAATTTAAAACAGATAAATACTAATAAGCCAATGACACAATTAAGCAAAAATTAAGCAAAAAAGAAAAGAAAGAAGCTAGATAAAGGGGTCTTAAAAGTGACAGACTAAAACTAATAATTTTTTTTGGCTTTTCGAACTTTAAATGACAGAATGAGCTTTTGCAGCCCAATTTTTAAGCTAGTATAAGTTATTTTAAATCCTCAAAAAGCAAAAAACAAATAAAACTTGATAGCTTAAGAGCTTATGCTATCATTTTCAGATCCTTAAATCACCTTATTCTAACCTACATTAGCAATTGAAAACTGGATTTAAAGCTAGGAAAATGACTTGATATTTAAGATAGAATTTAACTATAACTTAAAAGACAAATGCACACACAATCAAGACCTATTCCACTGCATTTGAGACTCAAAACAAGCTAGAAAAGTAACATCAGAAAACACTTAAGCATAATCAAACTAAATAAGCTATATAAGAAGACTAAATTATAACAGATTTACACCATGGTTGCTAAGACCCTTAAACTTAAGATTAAAACTTTAAAAACTGAATTTAACTAACCTATATACTAAATTAAGGCTTATGAAAACTGACCTAAATAACCAAAAGACAGATTACACACCATTTGACCCATTTTAAATCCTATGCCAAACACCCCTTTATCTTTTTGAAAAGAAATTTTTAACAATCATAGGTTATTTTAAGCTAAGTTTTCTAAAAAACAGATAGGTAAAACCTTAAATAAAGATCAAATAAGCTTCTAAAAATAAGTAATAAACTCTTAAAAGCAAGAGTAAAGATCAAACAGTAACAAGCTATAAAGGACAAATATAATCAAAAACTTGAACAAAAAGTATTTAAACTATAAAGAAGAATACATGAGGCCTAAACAATATCAATAATCCACAACAAACTATAAAAAACAAGAATTAAACACAATAAGCAGGTGAACAGTGAATTTGCTGAAAATGGAATTTTAAGGAACTTACAAGCTCCTTTGGCCTTTGATCTGAGATTGAACACCCAGTAACACACCTAAACTAACCTACATGCTTACCATAAGCTCTAAAAACCAATAAGCCATCTATTTTTGCTTATTCATCCAATAAGCTGCCATGAACTTTGAGGGGTGATTTTTGGTGAATTAGCTTAAATCCTTAAAAAAATTGTTTCTTAATGAAACCAGATTGAAATAGAGCGTAAATAACTTATGCCAATTGTTTGCAAATAGTTTTAACATAAAGTGCATAAAAGTAAAGCAAGTTAACATTAAACATTAAAATTTTAATTTCATTAAAACTTAACAGATTACAAGGCTTTTTAAAGAAAAATGGCAGAATTTAAATGACATAAAAATAAAAACATTCAAAGTAACATTACACTACTCCTAGTTCTAGTTTTTTTTCTTATGTCTTTTTCATCTTTAAATAATCAGGGAGTTGTGCTACTTGTGTTAGTTGTGTGAGGACTTCAAACTCTCAATCTTGGCCCTTCAATATTTCTTGGTCCCCAATCGATAAATCACAGCCGTTCATCAATGTCCTTGTGCTCTTGTCCAATGGGGTGTTTTAGGATTACCATGGTGGATGTGAGGTGGGGTAGAGGGTTTTGTCTAGTTGCTACAGTGTCACGTGGGGGGGGTGATGGTGATGGGTTGGTTTATGGCAGGAAAGGAGGTTGTGCTCTGTTTAGTTTGAAGCAGGGTATAAGTTTGGGAGATTGGCAACAACAGTCCCTCAATATGATATATATGTTTACATTTATGGTCCTTGTGGTGATGGAAATTTTGGGACATGGCAAAAACAACCCTCCATTGTTATATATCGTATTACATCGATGGTCCCTTGTGGTGGTAGATAGTTTGGGAACACGACACAATTGGTCCTTTATCGTGTATTGTTACATTACACGTATGGTCCTTGTGGCTTTAACAGAGTTATATATAAAAGGTATTAGGGCCAACGTTGGTTAAAGGATGTTGGATTTGGGCCTTTGGTCTTCAATACACCTTAATGGGCTGACCCGGCCCATTAGATGGGTATGGGTGGGCCCATTAAGTTTTTCTTCGGATTTGGCTTCGGCTTTGACCGTTGACTTTGGCTTCGATTTGACTTTGTCTTTTTCACGCTCTTCCATTCCGTGTCGGTTTTGTCGTTTTTGGCTTCGTTTTTCGTCCTTTAGTGAATATCTAGTACCTGCACAGTACAAACTCAAAAAAGAAGCATATTTATAGCATTTTATGTGCGTTTTTAGTCGTTTAGGGCCGTTTTATTAGGATAAAGGTATGTGTAATTACACACATACCAAAATCCCCTATACTAAACTATTGCGTGTCCTCACACAATGCTACAAGTAAGCACTTAGAAAAACTAAGAATCTCGATCCCCCTCGACTAATAACCTCGAAAAGTAGCTAAGTGTTCGTCAAGGGAAATGAAAGAATCATAAGTTTTGAAAAGCCCCGTCTTTACCATTTTTAAATATATACACTTATTCCTACACATATTTTTGTATTTTTCATTTTTCTCATTTTTTGTACTTTTCATATTAAGCAACTAACTAGAACGTTTGACTTTCGTTATTTTATAACTTTTAGGGATAATAGAACAAGATGTATTTCGATCCGAGAATGCCCCAAAAAGGATAAAGTCATCGTCCCCGACTTTTCACTTGCTCCAAACCAAGCTTAAAACGAAATCATAGTTAAATATTAGTTAAGATGCTAACACTACTCATATTTGCAACTTGTGAACCTTTTACTCCCGAAAATTATTATATCTTAGGCGTATGTGCTATTTTGAATTTCAACCATGGATCAACATTTTGCAAAATTCTATGCTTCACGTTCCACCCGAGAATAATGAGTTTGAAGGCGAGATCATCCCATGTAGCGACTTTCTTCTTGGCACATCCCAACCTTGCGGCTAAGTGATCAGGCTTTTGACACCCGACAGAGACTAGTATCGGGACTCACGGACCTTAGGTTTCAAAAACTCTCAGATTTTCCGTATATACATAGCCTATTTAAAAACTTAAAATAGAAAAGCATATTTAAATTTAACAAAAAGAGATCTTTCATTTATTAATTCACACTTAAATATTAAACATTTATGCAATTGAAACTCTCGACCTTTTAGAAGGCTGCAACATCGGTTGTGAGCCGGCAAGATGCAGCAAACTTTTATCAGTCTCGGATTATTATTCTATTTTTTCATTTTTCATTCTTTTTTTTTGCATATAGAAAAGACTTCTTTTTGAAAAATTCAAGTATAATTTTGAACTAAGACTAAAACTTTTGCTATTAACTACATAAAAATTGTTGATTTAAGTTTAATCTCCAAAAATAGCACGTATTATTAGTCTGGTTAGGAGCTTATGGGAGAAAAAACCACAAATTATATACATGAGCTCTTAAGATTTCTTGTTTAGCATCCTTCTCATACTTAACTCTTTCATTTTTCGTTCTTCGCGAAGATTCGCGAACACTTAGTCTAAACGTTAGGGAACAAGCTAGAGCTCAACACGCTCGATTGGGTCAAAATTTACTCTTATTCTACCCAGCATGAAAGTTAAAATTGTGACAAAACATTTATTTTATCTTTGAAAATTTTTAAATTTTTTAAATTTTTTTGAAATTTTGGTGGTAAAATCGGGATTACGTAAAAACAACGACTGCATGCACAATCAAATCGAAGATCCCCCCCTATACTAGAATTAAACATTGTCCTCAATGTTTTATGAAGGGTCTCTACGCAAATCCTAAGCCATTTATGAGTTATGCTAGAGATAAACGTTAGTCGATTAGATTAGGATATTGGATTTCCTAAATGAAGCTGAGGATTTAAAGCTCGAGTGATCGAACGACAAAACCACGAGCACGAGAGGCTTCAAAAATCCAGGCAATCCTGGACATACACAACAAAACACAAAAGGCGAGCCTCATCATAACACAAAACACTTATTAATAGAAAGAAGATAGAATGGATAAGCATGGGTTGTCACCTACGAAGCGCTATATATTGTTGAACCTAGTCTTGAGCTGACTTCGCCCCGAACCCGAATTCATTGACATGGGGGGAGCAAGTGGAAGATAAAATTTCCATCGGACTTTCATTCAAGTGGTTTGGATAAACATTGAATTTCATGAAAGTTCCACTCCGATGAGATACACCCGGCATAAAAGAATGATAAATGGAGATACAGAGTCAAAAATGGTATCTTCATTCCCACAGGAGAGAAGATATGGAGGAGCAACTGGATACGTAAGAAAAGGAAGAAAGATCCATACAATATAAGCGAAGAGAGGTTCACTTAAAAGTATGAACTCCAATCCAGTTAGATGGTGGATGGGTGGGCAAAACATTAGGCACATGAACTCTTGGTTCTCTTGTTGGGAAAATATCCTCCACCACATCCATAGTAAGATTTCCCAGCTTGGGCTCAATCTTAAAGCAGAAATGATCATACTCTGGTGGAGATATGATGTGAGCAAGTTCACCGGCGAACTCCTCATGATATAAATCACTCCTATCGGCAGGAGGAAACGAATTGATCGAAAGATCAAAGATGAACGAATCATATTTAGAAAGAGAAAATTTAGAATGAGTAGTAGTACTGCCACTACTAATCTCTTCAATATGATCGTCATCAAGATAGAAGGCTTCATAATCCGGAAGAGAATAATCAGAACGAGTAGTGGTACTGCCACTACTAATCTCTTCCAGATTAAAGCGAAAAGTTTCAGATTCGGTTAAAGAATTATCAAAGGTGTTAGTCTCCTCCAAGAAAGAGTTAGGAAATGTGGAGGGAGACTTGGTTACAAAATCAGAAGATGGAGTGGGATTATCTTTTAATGCTTCGATGTTAGCAATAAGAAGATTGACATTCAACAATTTTTCACGAAGAATATCGTCTTTGATTGTTAGAAGAATATCAGTATCAATCCCTCCAACTTCCGGAATAACAATCTCCACCACCTCTAAGCTGACGATCTCAGCATCGGGAGGTGATGCATCGACATAATCGATGTCCTCATAAGAATCGTCATCACTCAAAGAAGAATCATCGTTGGAATCGACGACAATCTCATAGTGATCTTTGAAAGCTTCAAGAGGGGTAGGATTGTTACAAAGAGGCATATCACACACACTGTCGGGAATACCCTCGGACTCACTTGGGATCGGGACAAGGTTCTCAACACTAGACTTTATTACTTCGTCTGATTCCGTTGCCGGAATAGTGTCAAGATGCTCGTCCCCCATACTTAGAGAGTTAACGGGCTCCTTGGTTGATGAAACGGGAGTGATTGCAATGGTATAGTCCTCGTCATCATCGTAGCAAATGGGAATCTTCCAATATCGATCTTTAGAAGCTTGCTCTTCCGCAATTCGCTTTTCTTCTTCCTCCTTCTTTTGTCGAATATTATCACTCCAAGATTGAAAAGCAATTCGTAATTCTTCCATACCTTTTTCAAAAGGAGTAGGATCAATGACGGGAAGCGGTTGGGGAAGAAATTGGTTAAAACCAAAAGAATTAGGATCATACCAAGAATTTTGCTCGTGATAATAATCTTCATTCATTGGTTGAAATTGGTAAGTTTCATGAGGACCCCCGCAATCTTCATAAAGGTATTGTTGTGGGTGAAAATTATCAAATTGGTCATAACCGGAATAATTAGAATCATAACACGGATTTGGTTCATAATAATTCAACGGGTGACATTCAAATGTCTCATGCGGGCCCCCACAACTTTCACAACAAAGATATTGCTGGAAATTAAAGTCTTGATTGTAACACGGTTCTGGATAGATAAACGGAACTTGAGGTGTACAATAGTGACCATAACAAGCATCGTTCCCGCAAAATTCACAAGAATACATAGGAGGTTGTGGAGGTGGGTTAAAAACGTTAGGAGAATCATCAACAAAATTAGGTTTTGAAACGTAAGGTAATGAATTTTCTTTTTCAGAATAGCACGTTGGATCAAAACTTGGCAAAGTTTGTGGGAGCTCATCAATGGTTTGATTGCATGGTTCCGGATTAGAGATAATCGGAATTTGCGGTGGACAATTATAACCATAATGAGCACCTTTCCCGCAAGACTTACAAGTACATCGTTGACAGAAGATGTCGTCTAACGAATCACCACACTCGTAACAACAATTGTGGTTAATTTGTGGAGGACTTTGTGAAGAATTTACACCGGGGCCTTGTTTGACAACGAATGGCTCTTGATTAACAAAGTTAGTATCGTCATTGGATGACTTGGAAGTGTCTTGGAAGTCTTGAAAAACTTCCTCCAATGTCTTTCGTATTAGAGCACATTGTCGACAATATAGACCATGAACCGGGTCTCCACAATCGAGACAAATTTTTTCAATTTTAAGGGGTCGTTGAGACAAGTCGGGTATGGGAACAAGAATCTTGTCTTCAAGACTCCCTTTTGGACAACCACAGTCTTTGGTGTGCAAATTTCCACAAGACGAACACTCTTTAATCGCGTAAAGGGGATTCAAACGACGATCGAGTGACGCCATAAGAATTAAACAATTGAGGGTTAAGAAAAGAATTAAATGGATAAGAAGAAAAAGAAGATTATTTTTGGCTTTTCGAGTTTTTTAAGCAACATATTTTATTAACGGACAAAATGAGATAAGACAACTTAAACCAATAATCAACTCGTTTCACGGTAGCTCTTTAAAAGAAAAACGCACAAAGGAGCGGAGGAGCGGGAAAGCGCGAAGCTATTAAAAACCTTCTCCTTTCGGGTCGTAGTTCCTCGGAACAACCCTCCTTATACCCCTCTTATAGTTTGTTTATCAATTAAAGGTGAGCCGTATTTCACAAGTGACACAAAGGCAAGTTTTAAATCTTTTGTTCGGGAACTTATTATGA
Source organism: Tanacetum coccineum (assembly GCA_026074375.1). NCBI lineage: Eukaryota > Viridiplantae > Streptophyta > Magnoliopsida > Asterales > Asteraceae > Tanacetum > Tanacetum coccineum. The sequence goes on along the minus strand of BQNB010050469.1, from coordinate 33,823 downwards.
TAATGCTTCAGTTGAAAGCATTATATTGATGATGATTTTTATTTATTATTATGGACAATGTTTTTATATTTTTGGTTTTTTCTTGTTTTTATTTATCTTATACTAATACTAATAAAAGAAATTGAAAAATATTTTTGTGTTTTTTTTATATTTTTGATAAATAGAAGGAAATATTCACAAACGGGAAAATTAACTTCACGAGGGAAGGGTCTTCAAACGCGACAAACTTCAACTCAATATTCGTTTCACGGCCTCCCCGGCAGCGGCGCCAAAAATTGATTTCTTCCTTTTTACTATATCTATAAATATAAATAAATATATAAATATATATAACAAATAGTATAATATCAACGATAGTAGTATAGTATTACCGGAAGTATCGGTCTCTCACTTCGTTATCTACAAAGTTTAAAACCGGACCCGAGTCGTTCTTCTCGACGAGGCGTGAATTTGAAAATCGAGTCGAGGTTTGAACAATGCTTGAATGATTAAAGATATGATTTGATTATCTATTTCTACAAATAAAATGCAAACACAAGTAAAATAAACCCTAAGACGAAAGTAATTTAGGCTAAAACCTAAAACGGGGACGTAAAAACGCGACTTAAAAAACCTAATTATTAAAATTTTATTCCTAAAGTGATTTTTTAACTTTTAATAAATCTTAAATGACTAAAAAGTAAGAATAAAGAAAACTAGATCAAAAATGGAGGTGTTTAAGGCTAAAAACGCGAAGAAAACGAGAACGGGATCGAATCCCGTTCTTTAAAAAACGAAATCTTAAAATATTAACTCTACGGATGAAATTTTATTTTTCCTAGGTCCTACATGATAAAAGAAAATTTTCTAAAAAAGATTTATATTTTTTTGACTTTTATTTTATTTATTATGATTTAAAAACTGTTTTATAAAGAAAAAATGATTAAAAATAGTAAATCATCTTGGAAAATTCTAAAAAAATACAAAAAAGTACTTTAGATTATGAAGAATATATGAAAAATAAGAACTGGAACAATGGCTGAACGAATAAGCAGATATTAAGCAAAAAGCATAAATAAGCTAAACTGGCCAAATGACTATATTAATTAGTTGTTGCAACATATAACTCGAAAAAGACCCCAGGGCAGTTGGTGATTGTGTGTGTTGTGTGGGACGCTGGCTATACAAGGGGGAGGTCATGGGTTCGACCCCTGTGGCCTCCCTTTTTGATAATTTTTTTTTCATTTCTTCTTTTTACAAATTTATAAAACTGACAAATATAATAAAGTTTAATACTTTTTATCTTGGTCTAAAAACTAGCTAACTGTTTAAGCTCTTTATGGAGGCAAAATAAGCAAAAGTGGGAACCAAACTAAGCAAAAACGGATAAATGACCTAATTAAAACGCCCAAGACAGCCCCAAATACAAGCATATAAAAATAGAGCAAAATGCAGGGAAATTAAGCAACAATTTAAAGGCAGATTATACTACTTTAACTAAGTCCTAAGGGGCACTTAAACTAATTAAGCTACTTAAGGGGTAACATAAGCTAGGGAAGAAAAAAAGGGTAATAAGCAAAACAGGGGGACCTAAACCTAATAAGCAACTACAGGTAATAAAAAGATAAGGAGGATATGGCTATTACGCAAATAGGATTTGAAAATGGCTATTTTTAAAAAAAACACAACAAGAAAATTTTGACATATTAACCAAAGCTAAAGAAAACCTAAAGGACACTAATCTAATGCATTTCTACACTAAAAGGGATGCAAAAACTAGACTCAAAGCTGGCTTAAACAATCTAAGTCTAATAAGCACTTTTTGAAACTTTCATTGAACCACAGTTTGAACAACTATTATAAAAAAACTTTAAAACTTGTTTCTAACCTTTAAAAACTTTTAAGACTGACTTAAATTACTTAAAATAGAATGTTAAAAATGGCTAAATGACCCAAAATGGTTTTCTACCTATTTTGACCCATTATGGTCCTTATGCCAAACACCCCTTTAAAATAAGAAAACCAAATTTTAAGCTAAAACAGAATATGAAAAGCATCAATTAAGATTAAATAAGCATTAGTAACACATATTAAGCATAAACAAAGCAGAAATAAGCACAGATAAGCAAAATAAGCTGTTGAACAGTAAAACATAAAATTGAACTTAAAATGGAGAATTTGAACTTACAATTGTCCAGAGCTTATAACTGAGATTCTTAACACCCAAATCCCTTCCTAATGCTTAACCATTAAGCACTAAACCATCATAAGCCATCCAGAATTGCTTAATGTTCAAAATGCTTGAAACCAAAGATTGCATTAATGCAACAGTATCCTTAAAGATTATTCTCAGAACCTTAAATTCATAATAACATGAGTTTATAAGCTTAGAAGAGCTTATATAAAGAACTTTATAACAAGAAAAGCTTAAATCGCATAAGAACTTCAAAGACACATTTGCAAGAATAACTTGAAAATTTAAATTGCATTAATCTTAAAAGTAGAGTACAAAGCTGGAAATTCGAAGGACAATAATTTTTAAAGACAAGGAAAATAACTTAAGACATTTTTAAAGTACCATTACACTAAAAATTACACTACTCCTATATGTTCTTCTCCTCTCTCTTTTTTCTTCTTTAAATAAGCAGTTGAAGTCTTTTTTATGTGTGCTTGTTGTGTTTTTGCTGTGAGAGGAATCAAACCCTTAATCTTGACCCTCCATTTTTTCTTAGTCACCAAGCCAGCTGATCTTAGCCTTTGATTGCATTCGTCCAATAAAAGTGTGTAGGATTGCCATGGTGTTTTTTGTAGGTTAGTGAGGTGGGGTGAGTTGTGGGGTTAGGTTTTGTCTGTTGCTACAGTGTCATGTGGGGGGTGAGGGATGATGAATAGTAATCAATGGCGGGAAGGGTTTAATTTGGGTACAGGGGTGAATGTTATAAAGGGTGCAGGGGAAAAGTTTGGGTAAAGGGCAAGTTTAGTCCTTCTGTTTGTATGTTGGTATTGCAAGGGCAGTCCTTGTGGTGTTGAAAATTTAGAGAAGTTGGCAAAAAAAAGGTCCTTGAGATTGTATGGTTGTTTTGCAAGGTTAGTCCTTGTGGTGTTTTGAATTTTGGATTTGGCAAAAACAGCCCTTCAAGTTATATATGTGTTTTGAAAAAATGGTCCTTTTGGTGTATAACTTTAGGGGTTTGGCAGAAATGGCCCCTAAAGTTATATTATCCATAATTGCAACTTTAGTCCTTGTAGTTTTACAACTTTAGGGTTTGGCAATTTTGGTCCCTAAAGTTGTATTTTCTTTGACTTGATGTCTTCTTGGCTGTGACTTTGTCGGGGTTGACTTTGGCTTGATTTTGACTTTGACTTTTTGTTGACTTTGGCTTTGATTTGACTTTGTCTTTTTCACGCTTTTCCATTTCGTGCTCGGTTTTGTCGTTTTTGGCTTGATTTTTCGTCCTTTTGTCGGATATCCGTTTCCTGCACAATATAAGTGAAAACATACAAATACAATGTATTTTTGGTACGTTTTTGGTCATTTAAGTCCGATTTTAATAGTGAAAAGTATGTGTAATTAAACGCATACCAATCACAATGATCAAAATGATCAATCTGTTCAAAATGATGAAATCTTAAGTGATGATCATTCTGAACATTCCAATTACACCAATGATGAACAAATCATTGATAATCTCCCAAACACTAAAGACATTCGGATCTCTGAACACTCATCCTCTCCAAGAGTAGAGGATACTTCAGCACATAATATAATTCTAATACCTAACTCCTCCTTATCCATTCCACCCATGGTCACTCAAGCTCCTCAAGATAGATGGTCTCAAGACAAACATATTGAGCTGGTCAATATCATTGGAAATACAGGAGTTGGGATGCTTACTAGATCCATGGCCAAAGAACTTGTTGCAGCTTCAGCTCATGAATGTCTCTTTATATATTTTCTTTCTAAAGAAGAACATAAAAAGGTCTCTAAAGCACTACAACATCCAGGATGGGTTGATGCCATGCAAGATGAACTAAACCAATTTTCCAAAAACAAAGTCTCGACATTAGCTCCTGCACCTTATGGTAAAACCATAATTAGTTCAAAAAGCTTATTCAGGAACAAAAGAGATGAAACTGGAATTGTCATAAAAAACAAAGCAAGACTTGTAGCTCAAGGCTACAATCAACAAGAAGGCATAGAATATGATGAAACCTTTGCTCCTGTTGCAAGACTTGAAGCAATCAGGATCTTTCTTGCCTTTTCCACCTACATGAACTTTATAGTTTATCAAATGGATGTCAAAAGTGCATTCCTCAATGGTAAACTAAAAGAAGAAGTTTATGTCAAACAACCTCCAGGTTTTGAGAGCAATGAGTTCCCAAACCATGTATGCAAATTGGACAAAGCCCTTTACAGACTTAAACAAGCTCCAAGAGCATGGTATGAAACTCTCTTAACCTTTCTCACTGAACACAAGTTTATAAAAGGTAAGATAACACTCTGTTTGTCTACAAAACTCAAACTGATGTGATTCTGGTTCAAATCTATGTTGATGTCATTATCTTTGGGTCCACCGCAATATTTAGGCATATGTTGCTAAACAATGATGACTCAAAATACTTAACAATATAGCATGATGGGTGTCCTCACCTATTTCCTTGGATTTCAGATTAAACAATCTGAAAGAGGTATTTCAATCAACCCAGAAAATTATGTTAAGCATCTGCTGAAAAAGTATGACTATTATGGGTTCATTAGTGCATGTAGCCTAATGGTTACCGCCGTACAAGATGAGGACTTAATTGTCAATGGCAAGATACAAATGAGACTCTAGTATAGAGGTCTGATTGGATCACTAATGTTCCTAATGCATGCTAGACATGGCATTAATTCCTAACTTTTATCTGTGCAAGTTATCAATGCAATCCTAAGAATCCCACCGTATTTTTGCTGTCAATGCTGATTTTTCAGAGGTTACTATAAAGGTACTCTTGCTTGTTTGTTGTATCCAAAGTGTTCAGTTTCATACCCAAATGATACTCAGACTCTGCTGTGTTGGATGAAACTTGGCATAAAAGATCACTAAGACGCCTTATCAGTTGCAAGGAGGGAAACTGGTGTGCTAGAGTGCTAAAAAGCAGCAATCTGTAGCTATGTCCTCAGCTGAAGTTGAATATGTAGCTGCTGGTGGATGTTGTGCCAACATATTATAGATGAAGAGTCAATTCACTGACTATGATATCATTTATGAAAATGGTAACACATATTTTATGATAACACAGCTGCTTATGCAATCTCAAACAATCCAGTTCTTGCTCACTCAAGAACAAAACATATTGCTTATTAGATTTATTTTATCAGAGTTCATATTACTAAAAGCGGACATTGAATTACATTTCATCCCACTAAATTTCAACTTGCTGATATCTTACCATGCCTCTGGTTGAGCCACTTTCAAAGATTGATGTGTTGAACTAGGTATGTTGAACATTGATTCAAACCTAAAGCTTCGTTACTGACTGAAGACACTAAGCTTCAGCGCTTTCATCCAAAACTGAACAAACTTTCAAATGTTAAATGTCAGTTCAGTTTTTGCATATAACCTTTAGCTTGCTTAAGTGAAGTAACTGAGCAATCACATATGTCTCATTCATGGATTTGCATGAGCATGTGTAGTTTTTTCGCCTTTGCTGGAGCACATATATTGGTCAAGTCAAGAACTGAACAAAACTGATTTATTTTCTTCAGTTCAGTTTATAAAATGATTTTATCTTATTCTTTAACTGTCTCTAGAGTGAAGTAACTGAGCAATCACATATGTCTTATTCATGGATTTGCATAAGCATTTGGGGTTTTGTCGCCTTCGCTGGAAGATTGATGATGATGAAGATTACAATAATCTTTTCAACACAACATAACATCAAACCTGAACCTAGTTCAGTCTTTAAACATCAATCACAAGGTCAGTTTAAAAAAATAACAAATTAGATTTTCAAAATTAATATATTTAAATATATTAAAAGAAGAAATCCAAAAGTTAGAATGACTTCATCATCTTTCTCTTACGTACTTTTGCAGCTTAATGACGGTAACATCAATCACAAGGCCAGTTTAAAAAAATAACAAATTAGATTTTCAAAATTAATATATTTAAATATATTAAAAGAAGAAATCCAAAAGTTAGAATGACTTCATCATCTTTCTCTCACGTACTTTTGCAGTTGAATAGACGGTTGTTTACTGTTCTAGGTGTCAGAAGCATGTTGTGCTGACTTTCATTAAATACAAAGTTTAGCACACATGTTGAAAACAAAACCTAAACATTCCCATAACTTTAAAACCTCAAATGACAGTTACATTTTCTCAAAAAATTGTAACTTCATCAATCATATAAATCACAATCCCTCTTTACCTAAAATCACTCCTAAAGAAGAACTTGTCACTCTTGAAAAACCCGAAAGCCCAAACCCTTTCTTACCTGCATATCAGATTGAGTTCACCTTTGAAGAGATTACCTTTACCACAAACAATGAAGTTGTACTACTATATCCCTCGTACTCAAACTTAAAATACTTTAGGAAGGTGTTAGAATTCATTTCCAAATGCTGTCTAAAGGAAGCATTTACCAGGGCCCCAACTCAATACTAAGAATACCTATGTAAATTTTGGTATACTGCAAAGACCTTAGATGACTCTAGGATTTGGGTATCCACTCCTACAGGTTAAATTAAAGGAGACATAGGTATCAACACCTTTAGAAATGCTCTTAGTGTTCATTACCTACCTCACTCAAGTATGTATGTTTCCCCACCCTCCATAACAATAGTGAGACCATGGTTTGCAACAATAGATTACAATGGGGAGATTAGGGCAAAAGGAACTCTCAAAAAGAGTTTTCTTCCTCTTAGGTGGAGGTTACTGATGGGTCAAATCATTCAGTGTTTAGGTGGTAAAAACAGGTGGCCTGGACCAAATATCCAATAAGGATGCCACTATCTTGTATTGTTTGGCCAATGGGGTAAAGGTAGATTATGCTAAGCTAATATGGGAGGATATAGTTCACAAGCTGAGCAAGAAAACTAGGGAAACGGTTATTCCCTGTCCTATGTTTATATCCCTTCTACTGGAATACATGATGCCTGAATATGATAATGAAGAGCTCACCATAAACCCCACTTAGGTCTTTCGTGTTCACAACTAGGCACTGAAGCCAAACCAAACTAAAGGACCTCCCTTCACTGAACACATGAAGGCCATTTGTAATTTAGATGTGTTTGTGGACTTTAAAGCTCCAAAACCTTCCTCACAAACTGAGGAGGTTCCCCAAGGCAAAAATCCTGGAGCTAAAAGTTGACTCAGAAGAAAACAATCTTCAAAACACACATCTAAGTCCAAGACTCGAGCATCAATCCAAAATTGGCCAATCAAAAAAAGAGAAACACAGTCCAGTCCGGCAAGGACAAAAACCCAAGGCCATCCTTTACCTCTCACACCAGTGGTTGGAGAAGATGCATAAAGGCACACAGCAAAAATGGATTGCCCATACAACTTTATGGGCCACCAGTGAAAAGGAGCCCACCCTCAGCTCAGTAGTGGTATGTCTGCATTTATTCTTATTGAACCTATTTATTTCAGCTTCATTCATTTACACTTTTGAGTCTGCAGCAGGACATGATGCATCAGCAGATTCCACATCGGAAGCAGATCCTAGGATTACCTGCTCATAATGATTTCATTCATGCATAACAGGGTATGGATTAAGGAACAATTTTTTTAATTTTGATCACATATTTGGAAAGGACTAATCCAAGTGTTTCTTGTACAGATCAAACCAAATCTGCTAGAGATGGGTTAAAAACTGCTCATACTGATTCAGGTACAAATGAGAAGTCCAGAGCTGATGAAATTTCAAAGAAAATAAAGCTGGAGGATTTATCAGATCTCTTGAAAGACATTGATAACGCCCAAATTATGCATGTTTTCTATGGCGTTATTTGTATATATTTTATCATTTCTCGTGAACTTTTGATACTTAATAGCTTAAACTTGCTTGCGGGTTCACAAGAAGATATCCCGATGATAGATACATCAAAACCAAATACTTACACGTTAAAAAACACATCATTCAAGAGAAGATCATCAATCAAGCCCAAAATGCCAAATGTGCGCCGCACTTGCCATTTGTGCGCCGCACTTATCTTCAAGTCAAAGACAGTCAAAATTGCATTAACTCAACAAGTACGCCGCATAATCTTTTATGTGCGCCGCATTTCCAATCTGATATGAAGAATTTATGAAGACTTTAATGCTACTGCATTTACCCCTTAAGTACGCCGCACATATTCTCTTGTGCGCCGCACTTACTCAATAAACATTTAATACTCGTGCATTTAATCACCAAGTGCGCCGCACAATTTTTTATGTGCGCCGCACTTTGACCCGAATTTCAGCCTATAAATAGAGCCTCAAAATCTCTCATTTTGATATATCTCATATACCTCTCAACACAACAAAAACACAAACCCTCTCCATATCCCACACAAACTCTTTCTCCAAGAATAAACACTGTAACACCCCAAAATTGGGTCGCAGCAGAATATGGGTCCGGGGCGTGTTACTTCTCAGATCAATAACACAAGATATAAGTTATATATTAGAACGACCAAAAAAGTCGTCTTGAAAAATGATTAATTGGATTTAAACAATAGTAATTGTTAAATAAGCCCGAAGCTTAACTTGGTTCACTCTAATCAAAATACAAAGGATTTTTTGCCCATAAAATGAAATGCCGACATAATCTTTAACTGCATGACATCCCATCAAAAACCACAATTGTATACATCACCTCGTGCTTATTGATCCCCTGAAAAAACATTACTTTCTAAAACATCAACAATTTAATGTTGGTGAATTCATAGGTTTGACAAAATCTATTATCATTGTAGGTCCACAAGATCTCCGTTTGATAATGCCAAAACCAAATGAGACATCATATAAATGTATTTACGTTGCTCTAAGACTCATGACTCTGAAGCTTGAAGTATGTGAGTTACCAAATTAAAGGCCTCATTGCCCCTGTCGGTGAGTGATGTTCTACACCCGCAACATCATATATTCGACATTATTATGGTATACGTCGTTGTTCAGTGTTAGCTTACACACCCGAACGGGGTTGTCAAAACCCTATAGATCCTATTCATACATTAGCCGCTCGTACATTAAACTGTTCATTGATTATGGCTCAGATTGGGTTATCGCTACTTAGGCAACATGTAATCTTCAATTATAAAACTTAACACACTTGTGTCCAGTAGTTAAACATTGCATGTTTTTCACCTCGAAAAAACTTTGTAAAAACAAATGCATGTTAAAAAACGTTTGGGGCTCATTTATATGAAACTCACTTGAGTTCTGATAATTTCCAAATATCGTAGATAATGCGTTCACGTAAATGATGGAATGCACCCTTAAATTATCATAGGTCATATAAGTACCGAGTACTTTAATTGATAACATTGAATGTAATCTCTATATGATTTTTTCGTTACTGTCCCTTCGGCGATATCATAATTAAAGAGGTCATGACAATGACGTTTCGAGCAGCAGGAGTTAGGACACTTTAATATAGTTAAATCCAACAACTCGTCGAAACACGCCATCCGAAAGAGGTCCTCTTATGAAAACTTTTTTTTTTTCCCACCATTCAGTGCAATATACAGAACTTTGAATAACCACATAACATTCTATTTAGCTCAATCACAACTTATTGTTTTGGTAAAATTGTGGGTTTTACAAGTTAAAACGTTTTTATAATTACCGTTTTAGTATTAAAACTGGCGTAACTTTGGTTTTTTTTTAAACTCCGATTCTCGCGTCTCTTCTTTATGACCATCTTTTCGTACCAAGAGTTTGCCTAAGTAGCGATAACCCACTGAGCCCTATTATCATGAACTGTCAATTGCTAGATTGCGAGCGCGAATGTTATAAATAGATCTATTTGGGATTGACGTCCCCGTTTGGGTGAGTAGCGCTCACTGTGCCGGTCTGCCGGACAACAAACGTATACCATGTCGGACTTGGGATGTTGCGGGTTAGAACATCATTCAGGGGCATTTATTGGCAATTTATTGCATCCATATACGTCGAGCTTCAGTGTCATGAGCTTAGGAAACCGTAATTACTTTTTATGATGTTTGCATCTGTTGCTTAATCATACACTTGGAAATCTTGCGGTCCTACAATTGATTTACATAAACCTATGAATTCACCAACTTTATGTTGACATTTTAAGCATGTTTTCTCAGGTCAATAAGGCACGAGGTGCCACGATACATTGGGGGACTACTCTTTGGAAGAGTCAGTACTAAAGATTTGGGATGTATTACATTTTGGGATATTTGTTATAAACCGAAATCTTTACTTTTGTTGTCAAACAATTTGAAGCCATGAGCTTATGTAATGAACAAGTATTTTGTTAAATCCAATGTATCTTTTTAAACGACACGTTTAGTGGTCGTTCTCATATCTTGTGCTATTGATCTATGAAGTAACGCCCTCGGATATTCAACATTCCGCTGCGACCCAGATTTGGGGGTGTTACAGATTGGTATCTAGAGCCAAGGTTATAGAGAACCAGGTCAAAAGTTTTTGTCTGGACTATAACCATTTTCAAACGTTGTTTTCACAAATGGGATTTGCACGGGACATACATGCATTACTTGTTTGCATCTAGCACATATATGCTTACATGATACACACTATTTTAGCATTAGTAGGTTATCCTAGACCAGTTTTATCTTTAGAACTTAATTGACTATTTATCAGTTTATTTAAGTTTTTAGAAGATGTTTCAAACGTTTAGATTAGCTTTTAAATCATTTCTTTTCTCTTAAAGTTTCATCTAACTAATTTTTAAGTCTAGTGATAGCATTACTTTTGTCTTTTACTTCAAATTCTAAAACTGCAATCTTTTCTTAATAGACAGCTTTATTTTTCTAATGAACAACTAACTGTGCCTCTACAGATTCTAGGCCTAACTGATAAGCTATAATTTCTAGATTAGCCTTACTAAGAGTTTGTCTCTGTTCATCAAACTGTTTTTGAAGTTTTTCATATGTTTTTATACAGTTTTTAGAACAAGATTGTACCTCTGTGTCAGACCCTAAGGAGTTTGAAGTGTAGGCCATAAGAGCAAACTTAGTTGGTTTATCTTAAGCTATATAACTCCAGTCATATCCCAGTCCATCTTGGACAATCAAAGCATTGTCCTGAACAACCAATGCATTAGAGGTCTCCACTGGTACAGTCCTTCTGGTGTTGTCCCTCTCCTTTTTCCCCCCCTCCTCCCCCCCCATGCTCCTATACCCTGCATCTATATTCATGTTCGTTGATTCTTGGTGCTCTAACATTTCCCTTACAAAATGGCCCCTTCTATGACAGTTAAAGCATTCAACCTTAGTTTTATCAAAACCTACAGGTTCTTTGCCATTGAAGATTAACTTTCTTCCAGTCTTCTTATAAAATCGTTTAACCCTCATAGAAAGCATGGCCACCTGCCATTTAAGGTCCATTTCTTCCAAATCATCATGATCAATCTGCTCTAGGTCTTCATCATCCAGTTGTGGACTATTTGACTGATTAGCAAAGAATGAGAACATTAGATCATCAGTATATGATGATGAAGAGGCTTATCCCTGAGAATTATGGCCTGATGCAGTAGAAACACCATTAGCAGTATTAACTTCATTACTGCTGCTAGTGTCTTCTGTAGAGAGAAAGGCCACATTCTGAGAGTTTGAAGATGATCCAGAGGAACCTTTGATATCAGCTTCAAACACTTTTAGGTTATTGTATAGATCATCAATATCCAAATCATCTATACCATCTTTGTTCCTCATAATCAAGGCTACATTATTCCATGATGAAGGTAGAGCTCTTAAAAATTTCGAATTTGCATCTTCATTAGGAACAGCTGCACCATGAACTTCTAGAAGGCTGATAAGTTTTTGAAACCTATCATATGCTTTATCTAAGCCTTCTGTGTCAAATACATAAAAGTTTTCAAATTGTTGTTTCAAAACAGTCTTCTGCATCTTCTTAGATTCAACATTGCCACCAAATCTACTCTTGATAGCAGCCCACAGAGACTTTGCATCCTTTATTCCATGAAACCTCAGTTGATACTCATCAAGAATAGCCAAAAGCAAAATGCTTTTAGCTTTTCTTTCTCTTTGTCGTTGTAATAGTGCTTGAGCAGTCTTTGGAGGTACTTCAATTTCAACACCTTTTTCATCAGTTGTTACTTGTATAGAACCATCACCATTCAAGATCACTTGCCAAAAACTATAATCTGTATTAGTAAGATACTACTCCATCCTCATATTCCAAAGAGTATATTCACCCTTCTTGAGGATAGGAAGTTTTACAGTAGACACCATTTAAGGAGATTCTACTGGTGCTATTTGTGTTGCAGGTTCTTCACCAGACATTGTGTTTATTCAGGAAAGATCTAGATCTGGTACAAGTTCTTCTTATTCAGAGTTTCTCCACAAGCTCTGATACCACTTGTGAGTCCTAATAAATAGATCTTCTTAGCTTGTTAATGCTTAGTTAACTTGAATAAATCCAACTAACTATAAAGAGAAACTATGATGTAATACTACAAGTTATGCGGGAATATACTTGTTAATACTAGAAGAACAATGAACTACTAATCTTGAATATATTGGATTGCAAAAGATTCTTCCAAGGTTACAGAATAACTAACTATGAGATATGTGTTTTCTATGAAAATTGATATATCTCTAACTATGCCGTAGGGTTCCTTTTATACACTAAGGAAAACCCTTATGGTGATTACAACGCGATTTAAGGATATTGCATATCTATTCCTATATTTTCTCATGCATATCATATAAGCTAGTACTACTCTTCTTATACAAAAGTAAAAAAATGAATATCAGTACTTATAAAATTATCAATTTTGTACTGGTAGTACTAACTATGAAAAATAGTACTAACTATTACAACTAGCATTACTAATGACTTAGTTTATTTTCTTCAATCTTCAGTAGCAGCACAAATCTTCAAATAGCAGTACTAAGTCCTTTCAGCAGTATAAACTTGTAGAAGCCCTTAATTCCTAACATGTGAAACCTTTAGATTGACTTAGTATCTAGCACAAGCACACACTGCAAACATGATGTCAGGTCTTGAAGATGTAAGATGCATCAATGAAACAATCATTGACCTATACATATGAACATCCACTTCTGTTTTTTTTTTTCATTCTTTTTTTTTTTTTTTTTTTTTTTTTTTTTTTTTTTTTTTTTATATCTCCATCTTCATCCTTGAGCAAAGGCTTTGAGTTTCTATGGTGTGCATGTACTCTTGGACTTATGTTAAACCCAAAAATCTTTTAAAATTCAAAAAACATTATTTATCTTTGTCTAATAATATGTCATCCTTCTTCTGTTGCACTTGTAATCCTAAAAAGAATGTAAGTTCTCCCATAGAACTCATCTGAAATTTCTCATGCATCGACTTTTCAAATGCATTGCACAGATCCTTCTTTGTTGAACCAAATATGATATCATCCACATAAACTTGAACCAACAAAATATCACCTTTGTACCTTTTGATGAATAAGGTCTTGTCAATTTTCCCTCTTTCAAACCCATTGTCCAACAGATATGTTAACAAGGTTTCATACCAGGCTCTAGGAGCTTGATGTAGTCCATACAGTGCTTTTTCAACCTTGTATACTCTATCAGGAAAGTCTAGATCTTCAAATCTTGGTGGTTGACAGACATACACCTCTTCTTCAATCTTCCCATAGAGAAAAGCACTTTTTACATCAATTTGATACACCACAAAATCTTTAAATGAAGCATAAGCTAAAAATAGCCTTATAGCTTTAATTCTTGCAACAGGGGCAAAGACTTCATCATAGTCAATCCCTTCTTCTTGTGTGTACCCTTAAGCAACCAATCTTGCTTTATTTCTTATCATAATTCCCCTTTCATCCTTTTTATTCCTGAAGACCCATTTAGTGCCTATGGCTCTTTTTCCATTTGGTAATTCCACCAAAGTCCAAACTTCTTGTAACTTGAATTGTAGAAGCTCTTCCTGTATAGCCTCTATCCAGCTTGGATCTTTCAATGCATAAATTACCTTTTTGGGTTCTTCTTGTGATAAAAAGCAAGCAAACAAGCAGTTTTGAAGGTCTTTATGGTTTATTCTTTGTTGAATTGTACTAATAAATCCATGTTCCTTCAAATTCTTTGACATATTTCTTGTTTGTGTAGCTGATTGCAAATCTCCAATCACTTGATTAAGAGGATGATCTTTATGAATTCTTATAGTTGAAATAGGACTGAATTGGATTGTTGTATCCAAATTGTTCATGTCAGCCTCTGCACCATCATCTTGATCATCACTTATGGAGTCAAATATGATGTAATCTTCCAAAGCAGGCATATTTGGATCATTTGGAAGTTCAATGCTTGTTTTTGCACCAACAGCATTAACTTTATTTGTGCCAGCAACATTAACATTGTTAGTATTGTTAACATTATCTTCCTTCTCTTGATCTTTATATTCACTAACTTTTCTTAGATCTTCATCAACCTTCTTTCCATCATCACTTAAAGGTTTGGATCCATCATCATGAGAACTCTTTGGATATTGGGAAAATGGCGGATCAGCGGTCTATAATGGTAGCAAAATGCAATCTTTGAAAGGTTATGTCTCCTTTTTAGCTTGACCTGCATTATTACTTGCTTTTGTACCTGCAATACCATTAGACTGTGTACCTGCTACAATTGGCTCATAATTCATTGTTCTTGTTAGTGCATCAATATCAAATAGCCAATCTGTCACTTCTGCAACATTAGCGTCGTACTTTCATGAACCTTAATATGCACAGTTTCTTCTTACACTATCCTTATTTTACTATGGAATACTCTAAAGGCTTTTACTATTCAAGAGTATCAACAAAAGAAAACCTTTCATCGGCATTACCATTAAATTTGCCCTAAGTGATATCTATGGTATTGAGAAATGGTAACAGACACCCAAATGGTCTCATAAAACTTAAAGTTGATGTTCTACCATGAAAAAGTTCATATAGGGTCTTGTTATGAGGCTTAACTACTAACACTTTATTTTGCACGTAGCAAGCAGTATTAACTGCATCTGCCCAAAAAGTAGTTGCCAATTTAGAATCAGCTAGCATAGTCCTAGCAGCCTCAAATAGTGTCCTATTTCTCCTCTCAGCAACTCCATTTTGTTGAGGAGTTCTAGCTACACTATATTGTCTCAAAATACCCTTCATTTCACCCAAAACTGATTCTTTCTTCTTCTTCTTGATTCTAGTACCATTCATCCTCATCTAATCACCTTAACCTTGTGATCTACTAGATTTTCTATCCTAGTTATAAAGGACTTAAGAATGCCACTAGTCTCATCCTTAGTAGCTAGAAAAAAAACCCATGTAAACCTACTATAATCATCTGCGACAACTAGGCAATACATTTTCTTCATTAGGCTTTTTACAAATGTTGGTCCAAACAAATCTATATGCAACAAATGTAAAGGAAGACTGATTGAGTTCTCTATTTTGGACTTATAAGAGGCTCTGTGTTGCTTTCCCTTTTGACAAGCAACACGAGTTTTATCATTTTCAAAAAGTTTGGAAGGTAAACCTCTTACAAGATTTCCCTTAACCAATTTATTCATGGTTTTAAAATTTAAGTGACCTAGCCTTCTATGCCAAAGTTTAGATTCATCAAATGTGGCTTTTGCAAAGAGACAAGTTAAACCTCCTTTAGGAACTATGTTCATTAAATCAACACTATACATATTGTTCTTTCTAGGAAATCTAAGTAAAACTTGACTTTCATCAATTAACTTAAAGTTTGGAGACAAAACAATACATTCAGTGTCATTAAAAAGAACACTATTCTTTTTATCACACATTTGTGAGACACTAAAGAGATTAAACTTTAACTTTCTCACAAAATACACATTTTCAAAATCTAATTTACCAGTTTTAATGGTACCTTTTCCTGTTATGACAACCGTGATTTAAGCAGGTTAGTTTATACCTTTAGAAATGGCTAAGTGTCCATTTTGTATGTTTTTTGCGTGCTATGTGTTCTATATGTATGTTAATGTGGTTTACATATGTGCATGATGTCATTTTAGAGGCAAATTGTGACAATCCGTCAATTTCAAGTCGTTATTTTATTCTCGAGTATTAAATATAATTTTCATTTTTATGTTGAGATGTGAACTCACTATTAACCGGAAGTAATTAGGGTTTACGTTTGCATATTGGTAACGTCAAAGAGAACCGGAGAATCCTAGTAAGTATCCGACGTTTATGTTATCGAATTTTCCGTAGAAATATTTTTATTACATTCTTTTTTATTTTTCGTATATTTGTCTTCGTACTATTTTTTCTTTTTACGAAAAAACGTCTAAAAATCGTACACTTTTTAACATATCGGCTTTGTTTTCATAATACCGCATTTACTAATGTGGGACAAGTTTTTTTATAACTCTTCCCATTAACCTAAGGGGGATCAAAAGTGGAAGGGATCCACAATTGACCCCCATGTGTCATCCAACCTCAAGTTTCAAGCAAACACTTGTCAATTCCCTTCTAGGCATATATATAGCCACTTTGACCCACACATGCACACACTAGACATTTTATACACTCAAAATTCTGCACTTGTCTCTCCTCCTCCTCACTTGACGCCACACACATACACCACAAACACCCATTCTTATAAATTTTTGAAGATCAAAGATTAAGCACACTAGTGAATATGACTACCTAGTGTAATCCTTGCATTTTTGAGGTGATTTAATGAAAAAAATGGTTTTAAAGAAGATTATATCAAGTTGGTGCTGAGGATTACACAAGTATTAATAAAGTCATTTTGGGTAAATACAATGGTGTTCAAAATTATTTTGGGGTAAAGTTAGCGTGGTGTAGAAGATTCCATTGTTTGGTATTTATTCATCATTTTTCTCATTTTGTTGGTATAAATCTTTACTTGTTCATTGTTGTAATTTATATTTTGATTTCATTATATGTATGTAAATGTATGAGATATTGATGATCAAGAACTAATAATGATTCAGCATGCATAGATATAGGTAAGAAATGACTACATCAAATATTAAAAACTTGATAGAAATCGTTGAAATTTAAGGTTGTTGTTACAGTAAGTCTGGATTTTTTTACTAAAGTATTAGACTTGATTTGTTTTTTACTTAGGTTGTAAAGTATTGAGTGATGATCATGTGGACTAATTGGATACTCAATGGAAGTGAAAAGTGATCTAAGTTATGTACCATTTTACCTAAAGACATCAAATCTGACCTTGCCTAGATTGAACGTATAAAATTTCATGATACGTTTCAGAGTTGTGTTAAAACTAAAACTATGAGACCTAGATAAAATGTGAAGGTTCTTATACCTATTGGATGATCAACAATTCATTTATGGTTTAATAATGGCATCAAAAAATGGTGAAAGTGAATTTTCAGCCAAAATGCCAACTTGACTTTGTATTAATGAAAGTGACCTTAATTATATATTTACTTAAAATAAGTATTAAAAATGACTCTATAATTTATAATGGTACATTTAAAGTGAAATAGGAATATAAATTTATAGTATATCATTTATGGTTTGAAAGATACAACTATTTTTGTAAGCATAAACATATAAATTTTTTTACGTCTATATCAATACTAAAAATTTGTAAAGCGTTTTTGCGACTAAAACCCGAGATGTAGAACCCCCTTTTTGGGAAACTTTTGTATGATTAACCTACTGATAAAAACTTAACCGACATCGAGAACCGAAAATTTACTATTAAACTCATAAAACAAGCTTAAAATTGCACTATATGACCATATTGGGCCATTAGGCCCAATGTATATGAATGGACCTATTGGACTTAACTTTGGACCCAACCCACTTGGGGCACCATTAATGGGTTAAGATCATGGTCTTGGACTTATAAAGGGACTAAAGTGCCTTAAATGGAGTCTTGCATAATGGGTCATATTGGGCCTTTGGATAAAAATGGTAACAAACTAGTAAAAATGAGCTAATTTAGTACTGTTAAACACATAGAAGACTATGAGGAATAAATTGGGGAATTATAAATTGTTGTTCATCATATAAGAATACATGTATTATATACCATATTAAATTTTGATCTTATTTTATCGACTAGAATTCTATGATACCATTACTTATGTATAGTTCCCGGGTGATTACGTGCCGACGTCCAAGTTCATCTATCGCCGTTACTTTCTTCCGATATTATCAAGTGAGTTCATAGCCTCACATTTTTACACTTAATTGTTTTTATAAACCCGCGAGGGAGATAACATGCTTGTTTTAAAATAGAACACAAGGGACCCGAATGTATGCTAGTAGCCTTGATTATTATAAGTTAGCTTAACTCGCTAGATAAAAGACCCGCGGAAATCATGAATTGTTAATTGCCGGGAAAAAGGCATACGCTTATACATGAAATAGTACTATTTGGAGGCTACCACCTCCGATCTGTGACGACTAGCTATCGTCTTGTGTCGGGAAAAATGACACAACGGATGCATTGTATAGAGAATAAGATTACACTCATAGGGAGGGTGTATGAGTGGGCATTTATATGAATATATGGGTAAGTTCGATGTCATAGGCTTTTAATTACTCCCCGATATAACTTTGTATGGCCACATCGTTGTATCCAGATGAATATTGAAAAATTGATACTGTGTTCGGAATTTTTTTTATTTGTTTTATATACAAACTCTATGGAGTTCACTATAATTATGTTGAGCTTTTAGCATGTTTTATCTCAGGTCCTTGAAGGTAATTCGGCGATGGAGATTTTGATTGTCGCTTATGGAAAAACCAAATGTTTTGAAGGCCCATTTAATAAATGTCATTCGAGGAATATTTCAAAAATGTTGAATGAATTATGAAATGATTTGGGACTATGATGTAACTTGAGTTATATTGTCTATTTAATCGTAGCACCCAAAGGACCTTCCCGCTGTGATATATCGAAAAGGGGGAGTTTGCATAAATGATTATTTTATTTTGTGTGCCTATGAGTTTAGTGTTAAGAATTCCATCTGTTCACGTGTGGTGATAATGGAAATGAAAGATGTGTTGCATGCATTGTTACGTCAATTCTTGGTTTTTAAGAGTTAAGCATTTATAAAAAGTGTAAGTTATTGGAAAGGAAGCATGTGAGTGAAATATGGAAGTTCGTAGTAGACTTTTCATAAATAGAAAGTGAGATGTGAAATAAAAAGTTATTTTTAGAAAGTCTAGTAGGTGGCGTTTATGTAAAAAGGTTTACTCAAATTAGCATAGGTTTTTGTAAAAAATTAAGGTAATGTAAATAATGATATAAATAATAATAAAAAAATATGTATAGTGAGGGATTCGGCCGAATAAAGGGAAAAAGATAAAAAAAAACAAAGCCTAATTCTACTAAAACTCTAATTAGGTAATTATCTTTACAATATATATCAAATAAATAAAACCTTAAAAACTATTTTCTCCTCCCTCTCTTGTTTATTCGGCCGATTAACCCTCAAGCAAGAAGAAAAAAAAGATTTTTTTAATCAAGAACAAGTTGGTGAATTAGTGTTTCAAGAATCAAGGTTTAGGTATGTTTCAATTAAGCTTTTGTTTAATCATTCCTTAAATCATGTAACAATTAATGTGATGGATCATTAGGGTTTTAAAAACTTCTGTAATTAAGGATGTTTTAATTATGCTAGAACGTTTAGGGTTTAATTAGGATCTTATTGGTGTAAATGGTTACAGTTAGATCGCTTTAATTTGTGATTTAGAGTTGAGCAGAATTTAAGTCTGTGTTCCACTGATGATATCTAGATGTTAAAAATGTGGTTTGATATGATTCCAGTGCCTAAATTGTAGTTCAAAGAGTTTATTTTTCAAAATGTCCGGCCTCGATTGATTTGGAGTTCTGGAAGTTGGTTAATTATTGGTTACAAGAAAAGTTGTCAAAACAGTAAATACGGGTCAGAATTAGGTCATATTTAGGAGGGTAAAACCCTAACTTAAAAGTGGAATTAAGGTTAGCCAATCTACAGTGGTTAAATTCAATATGTATATAAAGAAACCAAGAAGGATAGCTTCTGATTTTGTGTCTAAGTATGGTAGTTAGGGCCATACATTTTAGTGTGTAATCAGATCCGAATTGGGACAGTTTTAAAGTTGGATTTTATTTGGGATATTTGCACATGTAATGAGTAGTTGGTAATCACAAGGTAGTTAGTAAACTCACAAATTAACTTAGGTGATTTTTGGTATAATTAATGAAGGTCAGCAAGTAAGGGTTTTAAGAGGATAAACTTACACTAAAATTATGCACTTTTGAACAAATTGTAGTTAACTAGTGTAATGAGTTAATGAAGTGGTTAAGGTTGGGCATGGTGTCGGGGTGACCCCTGAGGGTTAATCAAACCTTTAGACATCCATCATATGTGTGTTACATGGACTAGAGCTTTTAGCTTGGTGGTATACGTCAAACGCGTGTCGTAATAATATATAGTATATCCCGTCAGATAAGACAGTTACTTTAGGAAAAATAATAGTCTATCTTCCAAGTGTCGTTTCCACTGCGAGAGATGAATTGAAATTCATGAGAATGTTATGTTTGGTGCTTGAATGACAAATATTTTGGTTTTGGTTTTAAACTATTTTTCCTACTAAAAATTAAACTAATATTAATTCTAAGATTAAAAGCTAAAAGATTATACTAAAATTGATAAAAATGAGAAATATGCTTGCTAAGTGACGTGAAATGTTCCTTAAGTGCGGGCTTAGGTTTAACGAATAAAAATCCTTAGAAAACAAGTTGCAAGAAATTAAATGACAAGTAAAGTAAAACGCTCTTTTAAAATAAATGACAAGTATTTAAATTGTATTAAAAGTAAATGGCGGTATGTAAATTGACTATTAATTTTTTTTAAACATTTTTAAACTGCACTTAAATTCCAAATCACTAATCACTTAGCAACCACAAGTTAAACTACTCACTACGCATGACAAATATCAAATAGGCAAACATATTATAAAATGATATGATAAATCTACACTAATTAATTAAAAAAGGATTAGAAAATGGAACCGAATTGAAGAGCCGCAAGTAAACGATAACCACCCGATTTATTTATCTAAAAACAAATAATCAAATTCGGTCTAGCTAAATCCTTAAGCTCCACGCCTCATGAGTTGACCGGTACCAAAAACAACAAAATACAAATTAAATGTTAACAGTAACACTTTGCAAATTGCCAATTCATACAACAATTAATTGCACAAACTAATCACTCAAAGGCCCAAATCAAATTCATACAAACCAAACGGAGGCCCAGATTATTTTCTAAAAGCAGGTAGAAAAAAATTTAATTCTAGCTTGCGACAAAATTAGTCAAACCGTATTAAACCAATCCGTAACAAACTTTGAACTCAAAGATAAACTAGAATCACTATTAATAAACTATAACTATCTTTAACTCAGTTTCGATTAAACCAAATTTCCTAATTCAAATCAATTGATTATCCGAATAAAGTTTTACAAACCAAACGCAACTCATTATCCAAATAAAGTTTTACAAGCAAATAAATCGATGTGCTTAATATAGATTTATGGAGAAAATTACCCTTTAAAATAGCTCTCGAAAATGAGGAGTATTAAAAAACTTATCAAATAAGCTGAGGTATATAAAGAGTCATTGCACGCCCTCTTAATTCGAATCGAGCTTTTAAACTAAATTAGCAATCGAAAGAATTTACCAAAATAAACTATCACTATATAAGATCTACTAATATATTCACAATAAGCTATAAACGAAAGCTTATTCGAATAAGATGGAACAAATCAGATCTCGAAATAAACACAGTAAAGCTTATTCGAGATTTAAGTAACAAAATAAGCTAAATTGAAACTAAAAGAAAAGAGAAAGAGTAAAAGAGAATAAGCATTTTTCATTCAACTTAACCATTCTTATTACAAATCTTGATCAAACTTGCAATCTTTGCAGGTCACAATAAGCTAGAAATCTATTCGTATATGAAGCATATTTACATAAAGAGAAGGAAAATAAGCGAAATTCCTAAAAAGGCTAAAACTAAGACAATTTATAAGTTAAAATACATCACAGTTAATGAGGGGAGGCGTCAGTACAGCGAGTAAATTTACATAGGTGGAGAAGGGGTCGTGTGGGTAAAGTTGTTGAAAGTGTAAAAATTGGCACTAATCTTTTGGAGAATTTTGGCCAATCCATTGGCTCTTAAATTCCTTCACAACGGATCGCCTACTTTATATATTCATATGATCCTGGCCGCTTAAATTTTTTGGACGGTTGTCATTCTATTTGGCTAGCAATTTTATTACCACACGCAAGATATATCGCTCTGTTGGAATCGAGTTTGTAATCTATTGAAATTGTTGTTGAGAATTACTTAACACATTCATAGCCAAGTATCGTTTTCTTGTTGGCCAAACCCATTTCTTAGTGCAACTTAATTTAACATCTGTTTTTTTGTTGAATTTTTTTTACTCATCACTGTGAATCTCATTTACTATTTTTTCAACACTATCTTTTTTTTTACATCCATTTTTTAAACTGGGCGCGCTCAATTAATTGTTGTTGTTGGCTAAAAAAAAACATGGTCTATGTGTGGGGGCCGAACAGCCCTTTTAAACTGGGTTACGGGACGGCCCTAAATTATTTTAAAAATCCGAAGGCACTCGTTGGATCGTAAATCTTGCGCTCTTTCCAATCTCTGTGCTTGGTTTTGTGCCGTTTTTGTCTTTATTTTTGTTCCCTTTCTTGATATACATTACTTGCACATACACAAACACAAATTAAAAGCATTACATTGTATTTTCCGTACATTTTAAGCATTTAAGCTGTATTTATAGGTAAATTTTGTATGTATTAAAATAGCGGAATACTTGTTCCCCCATTTACTTAAAGTATTGCCGTGTCCTCACGCAATATAATAAATACACGCTCAAAACTAAAAATTTCAATCCCCCCAAACCAATCACCTTGAAAAGTAGCAAAGTGCTCATCTAAAGGGATTAAAGAATCAATAGTTAAGAAACGCCCTGTTTTTCCATTTTTAAAATTTTTCTCATCTTTTTTTTTCATTTTTATGAGTTCATAATTTTCTTATTAGACAACTTATTCATGTGTGATCACTTATGTATAGCTTTTCATTATTATATGAATAATTTTAGGATCACGGAACAAAAAACACAAAAAGTGTCCAAATGGATAAATTCATCGTCTCCAACTTTCACATTTCCAAGCCAAGCTTAAAAACAAGATCATTGTAAATTACAAGTTATGATGCTAACACTACTTATAAGAGCTAATTGTGTACTTACTTTTCCTCCCTTATTCCCTAATTTTGTATCTTAATATTTTATTTAAGTCATATACCCGAAGGCTCTTTAAGACTATTATTTCGATACTTATAAGTCGAAATAAAGGTAACGGTTAAAAAAGCAATAAATAGTACATACCCTTTTCAAAAGAAATCAATGTCATCAAAATTAAGTCAACTCGAGGCGACCAAAATTTGGATTTTTATTAGGTTACTTAAGCAAGTACCATTCACGTCATATACTCGAATGCTCTTTAAGACATAAACGGAGCAATCTTATTTACACCATATACCTTAAGGCTCTTTAAGGTACAAACAAGACAACTTCAATCATTTTATATACCCTTAGGCTCTTTAAGGAATGAATAAGACTATAATTTCACTTATTAGATTCTACTTACCCCATATACCCTAAGGCTCTTTAAGGAATAAGCAAAATATTTATTAATGTGATACATATAGTATACCAAATTAAGTATTCCTGATGTATACTCTCTCTTAATCACAAAGAAACTAAAGAAAACTCTTGAGAACTAATTATTAACCAAAAAACCGCACAACTTTATTTATTAAACAATTATTATAAAGGTGAAACAATCTAATGGGAGAAAAAGCCACAATTTAACACTTATAAGCCTTAAAAAAATCCAACTATTATATGTTTAGCATCAAACTTAAACTTACTCTATCATTTATTGTTCTTCACAATTTAAAATTTCTAATAAAGAAATTCTTGAATGCTTAGCCTATGAATCCAGATTGGCACTTGATTAAGTCACTTTGACTGGCAACAACCTTTATTCTTACTAAATTGATCTTTGCATATTTAAAATCAATTATGGGAACTTGCAAAGTCTTGGCTTTTTCAAGCTAGACTCGCGTTTTATAGCTCCTTGTACAAAAGATTAGCAAAGTTCAACTTATAAAGTTAAGGAGGAATGCTTATGATTAAAAAGTCGTCGGGTCAAAAATTTACTTGTGTTCTCACCAACGGAAAGCCTACATTCGTGTCAACTATATTTTTTTTAGAACAATAAACTAGATATTAAGACTTAAAATTTTAAAATTTTTGTGGGGAAAACGGGGTACGTGAGAACAACGGTCGCACGAGGATTAAATCAAAATCGATAGATCCCCCCATATAAAACTGCACCATTTTCCTCGCATGTGAGGACTGTCACCCCCTACTAATTTCAGGCATAATTCAAGTATTAAGGGTTTCTCTACGCAAATTCTAAAGCATTTATTAAGTATGCTAAAGATAAATGATAATTGTTAAGATTAGGATATCGATTCACCTTAATGAAGCTTGAGGATTTGAAGTCTATTATATGAATGGACAAAACCGAGAGTCTTCCAAAATGGTATCCTAGACATAAAACCAGCATGAAACACAAAACATCGGAAAAAGGATTAATGAGGAGAGCTCCTTCTACATTATTTGTTAGAAAATAGATAAGAAGATAGAAACGCTTGTTTTGTTGTTATCCCGTAGTTTCGAGCATTGAACTCGTCCCCGGACATTTAGTTATCCGCTCACATGGGGAAGCTAATGGAGAGTTAAAATCCTTCAATCGGGTCTTTCATCATTGGTTTCGGAATAAACATTAAAAGCACTTAGTAAAATGTACCATATCTGACGGTGAGACTTGTTAAACCGGCTTCAAAAGAATGATTAATGGGGATGGGTTCAATAAATGGTTCTTCATTACCCAATAAGGATGAGAGATTATGGTGGAGTAATTGAGATACAGTGAGAAATGCAAATGAAAAGAATCCATACAAACAATGGCCAAAGAGAGGGAGGATTGGGCCATCCTCGGAATGGTAAATTCACATTTGTCGTAGAAGAAACGTTCCCACGAATCCCGGGGTCAATCAAATCTCCCGGATCGGGCTCTATCTTAAAATAGAAACATTTAAGATCTGGAGGAGATATGATGTGAGCGAGTTCATCGGCGAACTCCTCATGATGAAAGTCACTCCTATCGGCAGGAGGAAAAGGATTGATCGAAAGATCAAAGATGAACGAATCATATTTAAGAAGAGAAAAAATCAGCATGATTAGTGGTAGCCACTACTTCTATTCTTACAAATATGATCATCATTGAGATAGAAAGCTTCATAATTCCGGAAGAGGAATATAATACAATATATATAAATAATTAATTATTAAATAATGTTTTTACATTTTGATATTATAATAATGGAAGTAAATAACCATAAAAACTAAAATAAATGATAAAAAAAAAAAAAAAAAAGGTCATAAACATACCAATTCAAAAAAATATCAAAAATATTCAACTATAAAATAAAAATGGGTAAATAAATATAATAAAATTATAATCAAAACGAGTATTGGTACTGCCACTACTAATCTCTTCCAGATTAAAGCGAAAAGTTTCATATTCGGTTAAAGATTTATCAACGGTATTAGTCTCCTCCAGGAAAAGGTTAAGAGATGTGGAGGAAGACTTGGTTACAAAATCAGAAGATGGAGTGGGATTATCTTTTAATGCTTCAATGTTAGCAATAAGAAGATTGACATTCAACAATTTTTCACGAAGGATATCGTCTTTGATTGTTAGAAGAATATCATCATCGATCCCTCCAACTTCCGGGATAACAATCTCAACCACTCTTATGTTGACGATCTCAGCATCGGGAGGTGATGCATCGACATAATCGATGTTCTCATAAGAATCGGCATCACTCAAAAAGTAATCATTGTTGGAATCGATGACAGTTTCAGAATCATCTTTAAGAGTTATCGGCTTGTAGGGCGAGGAAGGGGGGAAAAGACGTTAATCATACATCAAATTTTCAGATTTAAACGGATATCTTTCCTTTCGGATCGAGGTACGGCTTCAAAACAAATTCCTGGTGGAATGGAGCGAGAAGAGCGAGTTCACCGGCGAACTACTCGATAAAGAATCAATTCTTAGGTGAAGTATTGTTATCACGATTAAGCACGGGATCATTCAGACTAGATTCGGCATATTAAAATGTCATTACATTTCCCGGTGGAATTGAATGATATCATTCCAACCTCCTCATCCTTTTTTCGGAGAAAAAATAATCATTAAACGGGCAAAATCACATTTTAACCTTCGGATATACCATTGGACTCACTTGGGCGGTATTGACAATGTCCCAACACTAGACTTTATTAATTCGTCCGATTCCGTTTCCGGAATAGTGTCGAGATGCTCATCCTCCATTATAAGAGAGTTTGATTTTGGTAAATCGGGAGTGATTGCGGAGGAGAATTTCTTGATATATTCTTGTGTAGCAAAAGAATACTCGTCGTCATCATCATTGTAGCAAATGGGAATCTTCTAATATTGATCTTTAGCCGCTTGATCTTCCGCAATTCGCTTATCTTCTTCCTTCTTTTGCATATATTGACCAACCATATCACAAATGGATGTCATTTGCTCCATGATCTTATTTTGAAAATTTAGAAGCTCATTTTGAGCATTGAAGATTGGGTGATTGACGGTATATTGCGGGGGTTGAGTTTGGTCAAAACCGGAATAATTAGAATCATAACACGGATTAGGTTCATAATAATTCATCGGTTGACATTGAAAAGTCTCGTGAGGACCCCCGTAATTTTCACAACAAAAATATTGTTGTTGAAAATCATGAAAATCTTGCGGGAAATTAAAGTCTTGATTGTAACACGGTTCCGGATAGATAAACGAAACTTGAGGTGTACAATAGTGACCATAACGAGCATCGTTCCCGCAAAATTCACAAGAATACATAGGAGGTTGTGGAGGTGGGTTGAAAACGTTAGGAGAATCATCAACAAAGTTGGGTTTTGAAACGTAAGGTAATGAATTTTCTTTTTCGGAATAGCACGTCGGATCAAAACTTGGCAAAGTTTGTAGGAGCTCATCAATGATTTGATTGCATGGTTCAGGATTAGAGATAATCGAAGCTTTCGGAGGACAATTATAACCAATATGAGCACCTTCCCCACAAGACTTACAAGTGCATTATTGACAAAAGATTCCATCTAGATCACCCCAACTCGTAACAACAATTGTGGTGAATTTGTGGAGGACTTTGCGAGGAATTTTCACCGGGGTCCTGTTTGACAACGAATGGCTCTCGAGGAGCATTAACAACGTTGGTATCGTCATCGGATGACTCGTAAGTGTTTAGAAGGTCTTGGTAAATTCCATTTTCATGACAAATTGTAAACCAAACTTCCTTTAATTTCTATCGCCATAGAGCACATCCTTGACAATTTGGACCTTCAACTGGGTTTCCACACTTTACACAATTACCTGAGGGGGTTGCTGAGATGAGTCGGGTGTACAACAATATCCTTTATTATACAACGATCCACAAGACGGACACTTCTTTATTCAGGAAGAGGGGGATTCAAACGATAAATCGATGTGGACGCCAATGAATAAACAATTAGAGGGTAAGAAATAAAGAATAAAGGATAAGGAAGTAAAAGAAGATTATTTTTGGATTTTTTTTTAGGTTTTTTTTAACAATTCATTTTATTAAAGGACTAAATGAGATAAGACAAACTAAACAATAATCAACTTGCTTAACGGTAGTCTTAAAAGAAAAATGCTAAAGGAGTTTCGTTAACTTTTAAAGGTGAGAGCCGTACGTTCGCAAGTGACACAAATAGGTAAGTTTTAGATCTTTTGGTTCGGGAACTTAACTTAATGGATTATACTTCAGTTGAAAGAAAAATTTATCATGTTGGTGTTCTTTTACCAACTTGGTAATTTTTATTTCTTTTTATGGACACATTGTTTTTATTTTTTTATTTCTTTTTTTTTTTCTAGATTTTATATACTAATAAAAGAATAATAAAAAATATTTTATTATTTTTTATTTTTTATAAGAAAATAACCTGACAAGGAAGGGTTCTTCAAGGCTCGAACATCAAACACTCCCGTTAAAATTCGTTACCACCTTCCCCGGCAGCGGCGCCATTTTGATAAACGTCAAAACGGTGTGTCGTAATAATATATAGTATATCCCGTCAGATAAGACAATTACTTTTAGGAAAAATAATAGTCTATCTTCCGAGTGTCGTACGAGAGATGAATTAAAATTCATGAGAATGTTATGTTTGGTGCTTGAATGACAAATATTTTGGTTTTGGTTTTAAACTATTTTTTATACTAAAAATTAAACTAATATTAATTCTAAGATTAAAAGCTAAAAGATTATACTAAAATTCATAAAATGACAAATATGCTTGCTAAGTGACTGAAATGTTCCCCTGAGTGCGGCTTGAGGGTTTAAAGGAATAAAAAAAATCCTTAGGAAAACAAGTTGCCAAGAGAAATTAAATGAACAAGTAAATCAGTTAAAACGTTTTTTTTAAAATAATGACAAGTATTTTAAATGCCATTAAAAGTAAATGACGTATGTAAATTGGAATATTAATTTTTTTAAACTTTTAAACTGAACTTAAATTCCAAATCACTAATCACTTAGCAACCACAAGTTAAACTACTCACTACGCATGGCAAATATCAAATAGGCAAACATATTATAAAATGATAAAATAAATCTACACTAATTAATTGAAAAATGATTAGAAAATGGAAACGAATTGATAGAGCCGCAAGTAAACGATAACCATCCGATTTATTTAGCTAAAAACAAATAATCAAATTCGGTCTAGCTAAATAAACCCTTAAGCTCCACGCCTCATGAGTTGACCGGTACCAAAAACAACAAAATACAAATTAAATGTTAACAGTAATCTTTGGCAATTTGCGAAATTCATACAACTATTAATTGCCAAACTGATCACTTAAAAGGCCTAAATCAAAATTCATACAAAACCAAACAAAACGGGCCCAGCATTATTTTCTAAAAGCAGAGGTAGAAAAAAAATGAACTTTAGCTGCGGACAAATTTGTCAAAACCGTTATTAAACCCATCCCGTATCAATACTTTGAACTCAAGATAAACTAGAATCACTATTAATAAACTATAACTATCTTTAACTCAGTTTCGATTAAACCAAATTTCCTAATTCAAATCAATTGATTATCCAAATAAAGTTTTACAAACCAAACGCAACTCATTATCCAAATAAAGTTTTACAAGCAAATAAATCGATGTGCTTAATAGAGATTTATAGACGAAATCATAAAATAAGCTCTCGAAATGAGGACGTATTAAAAACTTATCAAATAAGCTGAGTATATAAAGTCATTGCACGCCCTCTTAAATTCGAAAGCTTTTAAACTAAATTAGCAATCGAAAGAATTTTCCAAAATAAACTATCACTAAATAAGATCTACTAATATATTCGCAATAAGCTACAAACGAAAGCTTATTCGAATAAGATGGAACAAATCAGATCTCGAAATAAACACAGTAAAGCTTATTCGAGATTTAAGTAACAAAATAAGCTAAATTGAAACTAAAAGAAAAGAGAAAGAGTAAAAGAGAATAAGCATTTTTCATTCAACTTAACCATTCTTATTACAAATCTTGATCAAACTTGCAAAATAGCAGAGTACAATAAGCTAGAAAATCGAAATAAGCAATTACAAAACAAAAAATAAGCTAAATCCTAAAAGCTAAACTTGAAAAATAAAAGTAAAAGTCTCCTAAAATGAGGGGAGGCGAGTACAATTTATAGGTGGAGAAGGGGGTGAAAGTGTAAAATTGCACTAATCATTGGAGAATTATTGGCCAATCATTTGCTCTTAAATTCCTTCACACGGATCGCCACTTTATAAATTCATGATCCAGCCGCTTAAATTTTTGACGCGTGTCATTCTTTGGCTGCTTTATTCCCACGCAGATATATCGCTCGTTGGATCAGTTTGCATCAATTGAA
Organism: Tanacetum coccineum; assembly: GCA_026074375.1. NCBI lineage: Eukaryota > Viridiplantae > Streptophyta > Magnoliopsida > Asterales > Asteraceae > Tanacetum > Tanacetum coccineum. Next base: position 3,526 of record BQNB010050469.1, on the reverse strand, counting down.
ATGAAGTTGAGAAATATAACACATTTCATAGCCACGTGTCGATTTTCTGTTGGCCAGCCCCATTTCATAGTGCACCATCACATGTTTTTTTGTGAATTAATTTCCTCCTCACGTGACTCTCATATACTATTTTGCAACTTTTTTTTTACATCATTGTTTAAATGGGCCGGCTCAATTAATTGTTGTTGGGCTAAAAAAAACATGGGCTGGCCCAGCCCATAAAATGGGTTACGGGCCGGCCCATTAAAATCCGAAGGCACCGTTGGACTCGTTATCTCGCGCTCTTTCCAATCCCGTGCTTGGTTTTGTCCGATTTTGTCTTTATTTTTGTCCCTTTCTTGATATCCGTTACCTGCACATACACAAACACAAAAACAAGCATATACATTGTATTTTCCGTACATTTTTAGTCATTTAAGCTCGTTTTTATAGGTAAAAGGTATGTATAAAATAGCGAATACCAAAGACGTCAGGATTAGCAAGCGACGACGTCATGACTTCAACTCTATATATACAAACCCTATTTTTCATATTTTAGAGAGGAAAAACGTAGAGTATTTTTGTAGCAGCTATTGTGATCGACTTTTAGGGTTTCTAAAGCCTTTTGTACTCACTCATGCTCCATGTTTAATTGAAGTGAAGTTCTTTTACCCTTTTAATCATTCAATATGTCTATGTGTTGTTTGATTAATTATTCTTCGCTTTAAATTAACATGCTTGGCTAAATTTAATTGTGTTGGCATATGATTGCATGAAACCTAGTTGTTAGATCTTTTGTTATTGCTTCTTGTTAATGGTGTGCGCGTCAAGCTTTAGAAAACTAGCTATAAATTGCTTAGCACAAACGTTTAGGGAAACGCGGCTAGGTTAGAGGATACCTGTGATTAGATCTTTATATCTAGATCACCTTTGGGTGGATTCCGAGTTAAATGTTTGAATTAATAAATACTTACACATTACATTACGAGGGTGACTGACAATAAAAGAGAAGACAACTAGGGAGTAGTGCATGCTTAGGTAAACACGTTTGTTTAACCATACGAGTTTTTCCCCAACCTTTTATTTTTCTTGCATAATTAGGAGTAGTGCAGTTTAGTAGTTTGATCAAACCCCTCTTAAAACCCGAGATTTACTTGCTTTCTAAAAAATATAAAAACACAAAATAATCTTCCTTCAACCCTTAGACCCTAGTGAACATACGATTCGAGCCTACCTCACTATTCCCCTAGAGAATGATAATAACCCCCGAGTCTTGCCTATATACTACACTACAACGATTAGGTACACTTCCTAGGAGGATTATAAAACTTCTACGTTGCAACCCACCACATCAGTTGGTACATCAACTGTTGGTAATTATGAGGAATAAAGTTGACCCTCATGCATTTCTTCATCTTTCTCCAACTCGTGAATCTTGGCTTTCCAACTCTCTCCCTTGTCAGTTTCAGTTGTGCCACCATGCGGATGCCCTACCACGTAGCTTGGTAGCAATCAATGAAACCTTTTTGTTTTCAGGAACCTCTTTGAATTCAAACACTTCTTCAACTGCAACAAGCCAATCAATGAACCCCTCGGGATTCAAAGTATCCCCATCAAACATAAGAATATTAACTCTTATTCCAAACTCCCAACGCCTATTATCCTCCCTTTGATTTCGCCTTAGCCGTTTCAGTTGTCTATAACCGTCACCCTCAAAGAACGGATTTTCTGACTGTTCGTCTTTACTTCCCCGACCGTTACGATCACCATGCCTTCTTTTATTCATCATGTTATTCATTCGGTCAGCCAATTGATCAACGAACTGATCCAAACGCTCCTCCGTTCTTGCCATAACACGTTGCTCAAATTCTTTTTCATAGACATCATTAAGAGGCCTATTTCTCTTTGGAGGCATCTTAAATAGGAACTTCGGCTCTAATACCAACTGATGTAGACTACAAATGAGATAACACAAATGAATTATTTGATTCTCGCGAATACCATAAACAACTCTTCCAACTATCGTTGATTTAATTGAATACCGATAATCAGGATAAACTTTCCAATATTGGACTTTTCATATATTTCATAACTGAATAAACAAGCACCACAATACGGTTATTAAATAGGCCAAGAAACATGAAATGGGCCTGAAAGACAAATGAGTCGGACTCTAGCCCAAAAACGAAGTCCAATAAAAATGAAAAAAAACATAAAAAGTTCAATAACTCATAAAATAAGGCATTTTGGGGCCCGAAAGTTCCATTAACTATTGTGGGCAGTTTATCACGAGGTTCTCCTCGTTTCAAGCTTTGATTTGCCTGGTCCTGAGCCTGAAACAGGGTCCCGTAGCTCAAGTTATGCGAATTTGAGTGAAGCCCATCTTCACACGATCTTGGGCTTCTAAAAACAAGTGGGCCCGTTCTTCAATACTTGGGTCTACATCATAGTGTAATGAGCAAGTTGATACCCTTGAGGACACCGTGCATTGATTTTCCGGTTGAAACCATGCTACAACTAAGGGGGTGTTTCTTTTCTTTTTAGTGGGGAAGAAATGTGGGCCCAAACTCTTAATGCATCTTAATTAAGGGAAGCAATAAAACTTCATTCTCCCCAAAAGTGGCTAATTAAGAGGTTTATACAAAACCACTTAATTTAGTAAACAAGCCCTAAGTTGAATTTATATACGCATGGCTCCGTTGGTCCCGAAAATGAGAACTTCGTGATTATGTTCACGTATTTTAGTATATGCAGACACTCTTCTAATTCAATATGGATCATATAGAGCTCCGTATTGTCTACAAGATGAACGCATGTATATATGTATAGACCATTCAGTGGTACCGGTTTTCCGATAATCAACTTTTTTGTGTAGTTGATACGATTAAGGGAAGGACCAACTTGGTATATAAGTTACCAGTAGTGAAAATGACCATGCTTTAATGAATCATATTGTAATGTGTCTTGTTACTCTAAATCTACTGGAAATGAGACCGTTTAGCTTAGTCCCTAACTTTTCGTCATCTATCAAATATTAACATGTCTAAAATCTATCAAGGGTAAATGTTGTAGAATATCAACGTACTTACCAAAATTTGCCGAAATGAACAACTTACTTTTTTATTAACAATACCACCAACTTACATTCAAATTTTGTTTCAACTTGAACAAAACGTTTGTACCGTTAGTTATTATGTGGCAACGTTAGTCCATTTAGCTAACGAGGTCGCTTGCATCGTTAGTCCTTATGTTCTTCCTCTTTGAATGTGTATAAAAAAAATCGAATTTTTTTTATAAAAATGTATATAAAAATTTTCGTAAAAATGTGTAAAAATTTTCGAAAAAATGTGTGAAAATTTTTGAAAAAAAATTCTAAACATAAAAAATTTTCAAAAATTTTTATGTGTATTAAAAAATTTCGATTTTTTTTTTATAAAAATGTATATAAAAATTTTCGAAAAAATGTGTGAAAATTTTCAAAAAAAAATTCGAAACATAAAAATTTTCGAAATTTATTATGTGTATAAAAAAAATTTCGAATTTTTTT
>BQNB010050468.1:0-36863 GCA_026074375.1 Tanacetum coccineum | reverse complement strand
CCATTATTCCTTCTTTAAGAAGCTTGTATTCAACAATCACTGGTGGTTTGGTAGCAAATGGTATAGCATCAATTGCTATATCATCATCTTTTACTATCACCAAATGCTTTTTCAGCTCAGCTTCATCATCTTCTTCAACTTCATTTGTCTCTTTGTCATCCTCCATTCTTTGTTTCTTTGAAGATTCTTATTGTTGCTCTTTCCCTGCTCTTTTCCTACCAAGTATCTTCTTTCTGCTGCCTTTTGCTTTCTCCTCTGATTTCTTAGACTTATCAGATTTCAGTTCATCCTCTGTTCCTTTAGAACTTTCTTCTGTTTCTTTTTTGCTTTTTACTTCCTCAGAATCTATAGGAATAAAAGTATTTACTCTCCTTATTTCATTATCAAATAGCTCCTGGATCTCTTTATAGCTCTTGCACTTCAACTGATTATGCTTGTATCTGCCTATGTTTTTTAGATAGGTAGACATTAGATTCCTCTTTTGAGCTTTAGTTGGTGGCTTTCTTCTTTTCTCTTCAGCTCTAAGCATTGCAAAGTGTTTCTTTCTTTTGTTCATAAGCTCTACAAACAGTCGTGATCTTTCTTCAATAGTTATCTCTCATTGTTCTTCTGTTTGTAGCCTCTGAGCTAACTTAAAATCTGCCTCCATCATAGCTTGTGTATTATCCCATGACTCAATCAAAGCTATGTTGGCTTCTTTTTCCTTTTTTCCTTGCAAGTCTTTCTTCTTCTATAAGTTCAGCCTCTAACTAAACTTGAAGATTTCTTGCCAAATCTTCATCAAGAGCAACTTGATCTTTTCTTTTTAGAGGAACTTCAGGCTCAATCATGATTGCTTTGCCTTTGTCGTTAATCATTGAAGATTGTGATTCTTGTGTAGTTCTGAATTCACTTGGCTCTTGTACTACAACCCCTCTAGCCTTGGGTCTTGTAGTTGTTGTTGTTGTAGCAGCAGTAGTAATAACGTTAGGTTTAGCTGCTTTGATTTGAATAAGTGTCTGAGCCAAAGTTATTTCTTTAATAGTTGTAGGAGCAACACTATCTTCAACACTAGTATCTACCTCTCTTTCCTTTGCACTCTGCTCCTATTTTTCACCAACTGACATATCCACATTTACCTCATCACAATGAAGATCATTTGTATCAAACATGTCTGCATCATTTGACCTCCCTTGGGTATCATCAACTAAAGAAACATCAGCATCCTTATCAATGTCTTTAATACTCCTCCCCTGTTTGGATGCATCTTCATGATCACCCAAACTATCTTTATCTTCAGAGAACTTAACTCTTCTAGACATACCAACTTTCCTTAATCTTTTGAATCTTGAAGTTCTTAATTTATTTTTTCCTTTCCAACACCTGGACCCTCTTCTTTAAATAAACAATCTCCTTTTCTTGAGCATTCTTTGCCTTCTCTAAATCTTTTAATTCTTTAATAAACTTCATCTTTATCTTTAAGAATCATATCTTTTGGAATCTTTTATCTTTTGTAGAATATCCTCCACCAGCTTGTAGAATTTCATAATTGTCATTTAAGTCCCTCTTGTTTCCTTTTCATTCATTGTTTTGTCTTATCAACTTAAAATATATTTCCTAACAATCTTCCCCTAGTTGATAATGACAAAACCAAATAAGCACAAACTTCCCCTGAAGTTAATATATGAATGAAACATACTTCCCCTTAATCAATGCAATTCCACCAAGGATCTGTAAGTTGCACATCTTCTTTGTAAATCTTCTTCCCCTTTTTGTCATAATCAAATAGGGGACTAAAGTATGCAACTTTGATTTCGACAACCACAAACCATTATCACACTTCTAATCCAGCCTTCTAACAACTCAAATTACCCTCCATGACGCACCTTAAGATAAAATCTTCAATTCTGTAGGCTCTATGTAATGATAACTAATGAAGAAAACTAAGTATAACGAACTTGATGTAGAAGTAGAATAACCCAAACTTGTGCCTTATATCTTGTACTATCCACGTGACTTCGAACGTATACCCAAAACCAATGTATAAGGAGACCGCAAACTCCTGACAATTATCCTCATCTTCTATGAGACACATAACCAAAGTGATAGCAAATGTGCGCATTGAGCACCATAAGTTTGTAAATCACACACCTTTGCTAGATTCGTCAAGTCTTCATCACAACATTGAAAACACAATATAAAGTATGATCGCACCTCTTGACAAAAATCCTCATCATCGTCAAATAAGTGATAAATAACCATCTTCGTAACCAATTAATCCAATAAATCCTAAAAATGAGCTTTTTAAACGTTTAAGAACATTAAAAAACAAATCAATAAGAATAAACCGAAAGAAATTCAGTTCTGTCCGAGATCTAAACAAGCGTGTCTTGTCCCATATCGGACAATGCTAGCAGTATAAACAATAAGCCTAAGCAGTATTATCCACTAGAAACAAACCCAGCAGCATAAACTGCTATTTAAAGCTAGCAGTAGAAACCAATACTAACAGTAGTATCTTCATTTTAAGCCATGATAGTCCGTCCTATCAATTAAAAATTCACAACTCAAGTTGTACAATTCACACTAATTTTCGTGTATAAACTGTTCAGCCCAATTTGTGTATTCATTAAAATTAGCCCATATGTTTAACTCAAGGTAGACGCTGGCCCAGTCCATTTTCGTCAAGTCTAATCCAAGCATGAGTGATATATATTTTGCTTAGGGCAACAAATAACTCAATTACTCGCAGTTATACATTTGCCTCTCTTTCCATCTCATCTCCTAAACTCAAATCATATACGCACTCTTTTATTGTTTTACCCACTTCTGACGCAGCTTCAACTCAAACATAACATCAATCCCTCAATTTTGATCTCACACACAATCGATTACATCAGTTACCAAAACAAAATATCATTCCACATCTAAATCTTTTATTACCTCAAAGACACAACCCTCTATTCCATCTCTTGTAAACACATCAATTTCACAACCTATTCAATTCTACTCTTCAATAACAATCATATTTTATCTTTATCGAACCAGAAACCCACAAACAATCAAGAATGTTGTCGTCAAGGTCTTGAAAGATATCGGGTAGGTTTGTTTTTGATTTTGTTTCGAGTCAAGATCTATGATGAATGTGTTTGTTCGGTTTATAAAGATCTTTAAGATCTTAGACTTTTTATTTAAGATTCGAACATAACATAACCTGAGATCTTATTGTTTTTTTTAGTTTTGATGTGTGGTGTTGTAAAGGAGAATATGTAGTAGGCTGTTTAGATTTTGAGTAGATGAAGGTTTAGAATTAGATGAGGTTGGTTTGAGTGTGGTGGTATGTTGTTCATGTTGTTAGTTTTGTGAGGATCTGAGTTCAATCAGAGCCGAGTTAACTCGGTTATAACCGAGTTGACTCAGTTTTCTTTGTTATTAGAGCTGTGATTTAAGAGGTTGTAATTGTTTGAGGAGGATGGGTTAGAAGTGGTTTGGATTTGTTTTAATTGGTTGTGTCATTTTGGTCGTTGTTCAGTAGGTATACACAACTTAGTTAAACTCGGTTAAAACTGAGTCAAAACTAAATAGTACTATCTATTAAAGCTTAGCAGTATTAACACATTAAACATAGCAGTATTAACTCATAAGATTATTGCTGTTTACATACACTAGCAGCACTAATATATCATGGCAGCACTAATATATCATGGCAGCATTAAAATACCAGTGATTCACTTATACTTTCAAAAGCTTAACAGTAAGTATAAAATAATGAACGTATACCTTCACCAACAATTTTTACAGATTCCATTCCCACGACCTGATGTCAAACAATTGCCAATAGACCTAGTGTCTTCTAAAAATAGAATCGTTAAAAACCAATCGACAGCAACAACTATATATGAACAACACCAACTTCAATTTTTTTGCGAAACCTTGTAGATCCTAGATATCACGAGCCACGAGGCTCTGATACCAATTGTGAAAACCTAATGATCGTTTAAGCTCAGTTTGTTTAGAACTATAATCTAGGATGAACAATAACAAAGAACAATATAATGCAAAGCGAAATAAACATTAAGAACATTCTTTATTTTTGCCTAACAAGGTTTCATCATCATCTTTATACAATGACTACTACAAGCCCTAATTTTACCTTGATCAAATGGTAGAACGTGTTATCTAAACTATAACAAGGAATCAAAGATCCCTAAGGCTGAAACACACAAACCCTAGGCATCCACTTAGAGGACTTGACGCCTAGACACACACACACTTTTCTGGTGTTTACATCTTTTTCACACAGAAAACTATACGTCCTATATCTTACTAAAAAGCAATAAGCCCATCCCTTTTTGGCTTATCTTCCAAATGAGCCTTTTTGAGTGAGTTTTGGTAAAAAGGGCTTAAGCACTATAAGTTATTGAAAAACTTATAGGGGCTTAGTTAACTGCTTAAGTGAAAAGTAAAACAGATTAAAAGAGCTTATAAAATGTTTTTTAAAACATAAATGACTTTACTTAAAAACAAGGTTTTAACATAAAACTTAAATTTCATTAACTTCAATAAAACAGTACAAGGCTCTTAAAAAAGTACATTAAACTTAAAAACATTAAATATAAGCTGAAAAACTAAAAGCTAAAAACTAGATGCCTCATATGGGCTTACAAGGTCCTATTTATAGCTGAACTAAAAGGGTCTTGGTCTTCTTGTCTTCTTCCTTTTTGTGCTTTCTTTGTGTGTGAAAACCCTTCAAAACCCTTGCTTGTGCTTCTTTGAACAAATCCCAGCCCTTGAATCATCTTGTTCTCCAAGTCATGAAATCCTAACCCTTGATTTGCTTCGACCAATAGAACTCCAAGGGATTGCCATTGTGGGTGTTATCATTTGGGGTGGGGTTTAGGAGTGTGATTATTGTTTGTCTTGGGGTGAAGTGGGTTTCGAGGGTGAGAGTGACAGAGAAGATAAATAGTAAAAATGGTGGGGCTTTGGCGGGAATTTGGGGATAAGGGTACTGTTTGTTTGTTTTTAACGAGGGTTAGGGGGTAAAGGACGTGGGGTGCAATGGGTGAAAAGGTGTAGGGGCTTCCATGTAATTAAAAAGGACCAATGGTGGTAATAAACAAGGACCTCCCATGTAATTAACTTATTGGTTTAGTAATACTCCCGTTAAGTGTATTGGGCTTGGGTGGATTGGGCCGGGTTGTAAGGGCCTTAAATAGTGTTTATGAATTAACCATTTAAGTGTCTTCATAATGTTTTGAATGGGCTGACCCGGCCCATCTAATGGGTACGGGTTAGCCCATTTAACATTTTTTGGATATCGGCTTCGATTTTGACTTTGACTTTTCGGGGTTTACTTTTTGGTTGACTTTTTGGCTTTTGACATTGACTTTTCACGGCGCTTTCCATACCGTGCCTTCGCGTTTTTTCCCGTTTGGCTATGTTTTTGTCTTTTTTGTGATATCTGTTTCCCGCATAAGATAAATGCAAAACACACAAATACAATGTATTTTTGGTATGTTTTTGGTCTTTTAAGTCCGTTTTATTAGGTCAAATGTATGTGTATTTAAGCACATACCAAAATCCCCCATACTAAACAATTTCCGTGTCCTCACGCAATCCATACGAGAAACACTTTAAGAAAACCAAGAATCTCAATCCCCCTTGACTAATTACCTCGAAAAGTAGCTAAGTGTTCATCAAGGGGAATTAAAGAATCAATAGTTTTGAAAAGCCCCGTTTTGACCATTTTAATTATTCATACTTATTCCTGCACATATTTTTATATTTTTTCATTTTCTAATTTTTTTAGTACTTTTCTTCTTAAGCAACTAACTAACATGTTTGACTTTTGTTATTTTCATAACTTTTAGGGGTTTTATAGAACAAACGCACATTAATCCTAAAAATGCCCCAAAAAAGATAATTCACCATCCCCTGACTTTTCACTTGTCCCAAACTAAGCTTAAAAACGAAATCACCGTTAAATATAAGTTAAGATGCTAACACTACTCCTACTTGTAACTTGTGAACTTTTCGCTCCCGACAATTATTATATCTTATGTGAATGTGCTTATTTTGAATTTCAACCATGGATCAACGTTTTTGCAAAATTTTCTATGGCTTCCACGTTCCACCCGAGAATAATGAGTTTGAAGGCGAGATCATCCCATGCAGCGACTTTCGTATCTGCACATCCCAACCTTACGGCTAAATGACCAGGCTTTTGACACCCCACAGAGACTAGTAGCGGGACTCACGGACCTTTGGTTTTCAAAAACTCTTAGGTTTCCCGTATATACATAAAATCACAACTTAAAACGAAATAGTCTTAGTTCAAAATCATATTTAAATTTAAGAAAAAGAGATTTTCCCTATATTTATTAAATCACACATATATTACACTTAATATAATTATTCATCCTTTAAACTAAGGAAATCCTCGACCTTTTAGAAGGCTGCAACATCGGTTGTGAGCCGGCAAGATGCAGCAAACTTTTATCATCTCGAATAATATACAATGAGCCATATTTAGAAGACTGTGCAACATCGGGTTTGTGAGCCGCAAGGATCATAAACTTTTTTACCCACAGTTTATTATTATTAATTTCCCAAATTTTCATTTTTTTTACAAATATCCACGATAACAGAAATTTCTTTTTTAGAAAATTTAAGTAAAATTTGAACTAAAATTATTGATAACGACTATACTTCAAAAATTGTTGATTTAAGTTTAATTTTCAAAAATAGCACGTATTATTAGTCCGGTTAGAAGCTTATGGGAGAGAAAAGCCACAAACTACACTTATGAGCTCTTAAGATTTCCAACTAATCCTTGTTTAGCATCTAACTCATAATTAACTCTATCATTTTCCGTTCTTCGCAAAGATCCGCGAATGCTTAGTCTAAAAGTTAAGGAACAAGCTAAAGCTCAACACGCTCGATCGAGTCAAAATTTATTCTTATTCTACCCAGCAGGAAAGTCAAAATTGTGACAAAACACTTATTTTATTTTTGAAAAATTTTTTTTAAATTTTCTCTTTTTTTTGGTATTTTGGTGGTAAAAACGGGATTACGTGAAAACAACGGCAGCACGCAACAATCAAATCGATAGACCCCCCCCCCCCATACTAGAACTAAACATTGTCCTCAATGTTTTAAAAAGGGTCTCTACGTAAATCTAAGGCCGTTTATTAAGTATGCTAAAAGATAAACGTTATTCGATAAGATTTGGATATTGGATTCCTAAAATGAAGCTGAGGATGTGAAGAATCGAGATGATTCTGAAGGACAAAACGAACGAGCACGAGTCTTCAAAATCAGGCAATCCTGGACAAACACAAAAAACACGAAACATCGGAAAAATAGAAAGGCGAGCCTCTCACAAACACACTTATTCATTACTACATTATAATTATATTAGGATAAGCATGGGTTGCCACCCACGAAGTGCTTGTTTAAGGTCACTTAGCTTGACCTGATCCCCCCATACTTGAACTGGTCAAGGGGGATAGAAATGGAGACAACGAACAACCAAACACGTATATCCTCGTCCATAAGAGCAAGAAAAATCTCCAACGGCTTTCAAAAATTTAAATGACTTTGAACATCTTTAGGGCCCTAAGGATAAGTTCCGGGAGAAGATAAGCGTATGAACTCCCTAAAGAAGTGAAAAATCCCGGGGTTGAAAACTTTTTCCTCATTTTCGGATGAAAACGAGAGTAGAGTTTCGGACCCGGGAACTTCTTTGTGGAAAGGAAGTTCATAAAGAGGAGGATTAAAATCCTCAAGAATTAAAGAAGCATTAGATATGGATATCTTCTTTTCATTCTTATCTGGTGTTACTCGAATAGTGACTTTAAAAAGGATCTCATGAATGAGTATCCCCGGATTAAATACTTTGTCCTCGTTATTGGTTGAAGGCAAAGCATCAACCTCGGAAAAATCCTCATAGAGAACCGAGTCACACTCAGGGGAAGGAAGGAAATCACTTGATCTAGGGGGATCAAGTTCATCAATCAAGAGTTTAGACTCTTTGATTTTACTGATTCCCTTGGAGTCAAAAGATCATCATAAACACATCATTATCGGACCGGCAAGATCAATCATCGACAACATCAATATAAAGGTGGCGATGGGGGGGGGGAGAGTGAGGAGGGGGCGGGGATGAGAGAATTATGTTCCAGAGTGGCTGAGGGGGGGGGGGGGGGGGGTGGGAGAGCATAGCGGAGGCGGGGAATGGTATCAACAAGATCATTATTAGGATCTGCAAGATTACCCTCAACATCCGAACCTCGATAATAAATACCCATTTTTCTTGGTAGGAATCATGGTTAGAGGCAATAGTTCTATTTCTCTAAGATCGAATTCGGATATCAAAGGAAGATCATCATTTTCCCGGTGGACATGTAATAAGAAGTGAGTTTCATCGGTGAACTCCCGATGCAAATGGGTCAGGAGAAGAAAGAAGTGGTACTGCCACTTAATGGATTATGAGAAAGAGGGGTGAGAGATGAAGGATCATTTAATAATTCCTCAATTAAACGAAGATCTCCCTCCGGGTCAAAGTCGGTATCATCACTCCCCGGTGGAAATGAATCACTTGCGAGATAAGCTTCGAATTCTTCCCAATTTTAAATCCACACTTTCTTCTAAGGAAAGTAAGTTGTGGAGGAAGACGAAACAATAGGGTGCCGAAATTGGAGTGGGATTGCACTCGATGAATTGTATGCAAAACAAATCTTCAAGATAATCATCATGAGAGACATTGTAGATGTCAATCATGTTGATTGATTCTTTTTTAGGCTTGTTAGAATAGCTTGAATTATCATGTCTCATATTCAAGATTAATCTTTCGTCACTGTCATGGAGAATCATTTCTTCTCTGTGAACGTCAATCAAAGCACGAGCGGTCCGTAAGAAAGGTCTTGCCAAGATGAGGGGGACTCGAGGATCACTTTCATAATCCACGAGACAAAATCGGCAGGAATGTGAACTTCCAACCGTAACCAAGACATCATTGCATTCCAGCCGGTGTACAAATGTCTGTTAGCTAAGTCAAGGTCATGCGGGTGAAATAACTCAGTAAACCTAACATCTTTCCAACCTAGGAGTGGCATCAATGTTGATGCCTGAAGCACCTAATCGGCAAGTCTTGCACTTAGCTCACTATTAACACATGGAATGATAAAATTTTCTAGGGGTCACGCTAGTTTTTCTCTGTGAACTTCATGAGGATAACCACTGAGCAATTTTTAAAGACTGAATTTCATTAATTAAAGAAACTGATTACATTACTTGAAAAAGGAAAATTACATTTAAGAAAAATACCAATTTAAGCTAAAAATTACTAAAAACCTAGATAAAAAAAGGATAAAAGCTAGATGCTGTGTGTGTGAGAAATGAGGCCTATTTATAGCTCTGAAAGAAGCTTCTAGGATCTCTTGCCCTGCTCTCCAAACCTTCAATCTCTGCCATTCATTTAATCAATCATTTGAGCTCCTTTTGTGGCCGTTGGATTGATTTGTGGACACCTGAGGATTGCCAGCGTGTCATTCTATTGATGTGACATTTATGCTAGTTTAGTGAGTGTTTTAGCACAAAAACCCACTTAATTTTGTGCTTTCTTCTCTTGTACATGATCCTCTCTTATGCGTCTTGGCCAATAGGAGCTTGATTTGTCCATGACATCTTGATATAGACCATTTGAATAGACGTCCTTGACCTTCAATTTCTATTTGCCCTCTCTTTTACCTATGATGGTGAAATGGAGAAGACGGGTGAATAGTAAATGGGATTCCCGCCTATTTTTGGACAGTTAAAACTGTTGAACTTTGGTGAGTTTGCACATTTGGTCCTTGTCTTTCTTTTCCCTCTTTCAAGTTATAAATAACTTTTGGAAATTGCAAGATTGGCCCTTGTGGTTGATATAAAAGGATATGGCTAGGAATTTGGCTTTTCTGGCTTTGTACTCTTCCGATTCTCGTGTCCGTGTTTGCTTGATTTTGACTGTATTCTTGTGATTTTTTGACTTATCCGTACCTGCACACACAAAACATAAATACAAGCATATTTTTGCCATTTTTGGTCTGTTTTGGGTTTAATTGGGTTATTTTAAGCATAAATAGATATGTGTATTCTACACTTATCACAAAACTCGATGGTCGAATTTGGTTAGCTACATTTTGAGGACGGTATCCGGTATTTCCTTGATTATAGTTTAAGGCGGCTGCTGAAACATATCCTTGAATATTGTCTTGATAGCCTGAAAAGTGCTACCATCGGTGGCGGGACATTGTCGGTAAGAATGAGCACTGTCACAAGTAACACACGATTCCTCAACAGCTTTTACGGAAGCTGGAGCTGGGGTTACTTGATGTTGTTTAAACATCATGGTCGTGGCACTAGTCACGGCACTGGCTACGACACTGGCTATCTCTGAAGAATCAACATTACTTGCTTTTACTTGAGAAACAATCGGTTTGTTTCTTGAATTACGAACTTTTGATTTGTTTTCAATAATTTTAAACACATCTTGTGCACTTCTTTCCAAAAGATTGCCACCGGTGGCAGAATTCAAAGAATCTTGATCGGATGGGTTTAAACCATTTTAGAAGGTATCGAGTTGATGCAATTCGGTAAAACCGTGATGTGGGCATGCTCGAAGGAGATCCTTGAATCGGTCCCATTCCTCACTAAACGTTTCTTTAAACTTTTGTTGAAAATTTGAAATTTCATTCCGGAGATTTGTTATTTTTGAGGGAGGAAAGAAATGGTTAATGAACATGGACACAAGATCGTCCCAAGTGAGAATAGAACGAGGAGGTTCTTTTTCGAGCCAAATCCGGGCCGGACCATCGATAGAAAATGGAAAAATCATAAGCTTAATCGATGTCTCGGGCACATCTTTGTACTTCAACGTAGAAGTAATCTTGTTAAAATATCGAATATGGATCTTCTTTCTCAAAACCGAAGAATTGTTTTGAAGTTACAAGATTGATTAGAATATGCTTGAGCTCGAAATGCTCAGTGGGAATGGGTGGTACTACGATTTCCTCTGCATAACCCTCGGTGGGTGCACGAAGTAATTCCGCCATAGTAAGTTGATCGGCCATCGTAACTACGGGAGTCTCTACAAGAGAAAACAGTTCGACTCTTTGTATAGAACGTCTACGATTATGACGTTTCGGAATCGTAGAAGTAGGATTCGTAGAAGGTTCACCAACGAATTTTGACGAAGAGCGAGTTTGCATACACTAAGAACAAAATAAGAGAAAATTAAAAAGAGAGAAAAATATTTTTGTAACCGATAATCAAACAAGTGTACGGTAGCTCTCTAGAAAACGCACAAAGAAGCGGAGGAGCGGGTAAGCGCGAAGCTATTAAAAACCTTCTCCTTTTGGGTCGAAGTTCTTCGGATCAACCCTTCTTATACATCTCTTATAGTTTGTAATCTAAAGGTTAGCCGAATTCACAAGTGACACAACGGTTGATTTTGTTGTTTTTTTTAATTTTTTGGTATTTTTGATTACTTGATAATAGAAAAAAATATATTCACAAATGAGCGATAACTTCACGGGGAAGGGTTTTCAAACACTAATCTTCAATTGTAAACTTGATAATCGCGCACACCTCCCCGGCAACGACGCCAAAAATTTGATCTCTTTTTAATTAACTATACTTATACATATAACTTAATATACATATATATAATCAAAATTAAAATATTAAATGATGAGAGAGAGTAAGTATTCCGTAAGGCTTTTAAAAGATTACTTTTGACCAAAGTAAAATCCAAAAACCTTCTCGGGTCGTTTCCCGACGACGCGTGAATTGAAAATCGAGGTTAAGTTTGTGATCGCGTGTTTGAATAATCAAGATTTTTGATTTGGGATTCTATTTCTACAAATAATATGCAAAAACAAACAAACGCAAGTAAACAATTAAAGCAATTAAAGATCAAACCTAAAAACGTTAACGGGAATTAAAAACGCGACTCTAAAACCTAAATTATCAAATTTAAACCCTACAAAAGCAAATTTAATTTTTAAAGGTCCTAAATGATAAAAGAAAATTAAAAAAAGAATTATATTTTTTTGACTTTTATTTTTTTTATTATGAATTAAAAACACTTTTAAACTAAAAAATGCATTAAAAATACTAAACTAATTTGGAAAATTCTGAAAAAATTATAAAAAGTCCTTTGAACAGTGCTGAACCTAGGAAAAATAAAATGAGCAAAACAGCAAAGTGAAATAAGCAGGAAATAAGTTGCTAGGCTAAATGGCTAAAATGAGGTTAAGTATTAAATGTTGCAAACATATAAACGAAAAAGACCCAAAGGCAGTTGGTTAAGGTGTGTTGTGTTGAGGTGTTGTATGAAAGGGAGAGGTCACAGGTTCGACCCCTGTGGCCTCTCTTTTTCATGAAACATTTTTTTGGTTTTCTTTTTTAAAAAGCTATAAAATAAGCACAAATGAAAAACTTTAACAAATGAACTTTTTATAAATCTTAAAAATAAGCTAGTAATAAGCTAGTTGCAATGACAAATTGACTTTTTTAACTAAGTTACATAAAAGCTCAACTGTTTAGCTTTTTTAAACACAATAAGCAAATGAAAAAGGCAAATAAGCTTAAAACAGATGAAGCCCTAAACCTAATAAGCAAATAGGATTAAAAATAAGCAAAGAAAATAAGTTGAAAGGGACTGAAAAGCACTAAGACAGATTAAAATCAGTATGTACTGACTCTTGTTTTTGGAAAATTACTACTTTTAGCCTTAAAATTAAGCTAGAATAAGCTGTTTAAAATCCTTAAAAAGCAAAAACAGATTAAGCTTATAGCATAATAAACTTGTGTTATCAATTTCAAAATCTAAAACTAACTTTAACTAATCTAAATTTGCTATTAAAATTAGACTTTTAAACTATGAAAAAAATGAAACTTAAAGACTTGACAGATTTTTACTTGAAACACAATGGACAAATGAAAACTTAAAATAACTCTATTCTACTGCATACTTAACCAAAAACAAGCATAAAATGTTCACCTAAAAGATCCTAATCAAGATCTAAGAAAATAAGCTAAACTATAAATCTAGAAACCCACAGATTCAAACCAATGAAAGACAAAACCTTAAACAGTTGCTTTAAACTTTGAAAACTTATCTAAACTGACTTATAGGCTTAATTTGAGCTTTTCAAATTTGACTTAAGGGTCAAAAGACACTCAAGCAGTATTAACTCATGTTAATACTGCTAGTGCCAAACACCCCTTAAGAAAATAAAAAACCAAATTAAGCTTATAACAATTTGATAAAAGCTACAAAAAGCTAAAATGGATTGAACACGGTATTAACTAAAGACAAATAAGCACTTTTCAACCACTAAGCACTTGATAATAAGCAAACCAAATAAGTAATTTTTTAGCTAAAAATGCAATCTTATAAAAAACATGAACAAATGAAATCTAAACTATAAGCAAGCATGAATAATTAATAAGCAACACTAATAAGCAAAAAAAAAGCAAAGTATAGCATTGATATAAGCTGTAAATAAAGCAATAAGCAGTTTTTAAGCTAAAATGAGATAAGTTATATAGTACCTTGCCCTTTGCTCTAAAAAGGGCAAACAAGTTCTCAAGGAGAGGAATTTATAGCTCTAGCTTATCAAAGATAAGTGGTAAATCCATAGCCTCCTTCCTTTTTGGCCTTATCTTCCATTTTTAGCTTTTTAGTGATTTTGAGTAAAGATGGCTTCTTATACCTATAAGTTATGGAATCAAACTTATAGTAATTAAGTATAACATGCTTAAGTAAGTAAATAAGAGCTTATAAGAGTTTAAACAAACATTTTCATATCATAAAAATACATTACTTATAAAACAGGGATTTAACATAAAAACCTCAAATTTTCATTAAACTTTTAAAAGAGTACAAGACTTAGAAAATTACAATAAGCTAAATAAACTAAGTTAAGCTGTGTAAAAAATAGTAGCTAAAGGGCTTGGCTTACAAAGTCCTATTTATATAAGTTAAAGAAGGTCTTGGGTTTTCTCTTTTGTGTTCTTCTGTGAGGTGGGAATGAGAGGGTGTGCTTCTTGTGTGAGTGAGCTCAAAACCATCTTTTAGCCATCCATTTTGCTTTGGCTCCAAGTAGTATAATCTGAGTTCTTTTATCCTTGTTGTCCATTGCAGTCCACCATGGGATTGCCATGGTGGGATTTGGCACTTTGGAGTTGGGTGAGTAGAGTGATGGGTTTGTCTCTTTGGGAGCAAGGGGTCGGAGGTGAGGAGTGATGGGTGAATAGTTCGATTTAGGCAAGAAAATGGTGTTCTATTTTGTTTGTTATGGGTTAACGGGGTTAAGGGAATTGTTAGGTTTAGGATTAATGGTGTTAGTCCTTAAGGACTAACTGTGTAATGGATAGGGACTAGCAGTGTTAGTCCTTAAGGACTAACGGTGTAAACGGGTTAAAGGATGTTATGGTTAAATGTGTTTGGGCTTATATGTTTGGGTCGGGTGATACACAAAATGGATTTTGGACTTTGATTATATTTAGGCTTATTTAAAAAGGCTTTTGAATAATTCACTTCAATGTGGGCTTACCCGACCAATTAACTTGGGTGCGGGTTGGTCTATGCACACGTCTTTGGCTTCAACTTTGATTTTAACTTTTTGACTTTTCACTCTCTTTCTATTCTCGTGCTCGGTTTTGTCGGTTTTGGCTTCATTTTTGTCCTTTAGTGAATATTCGTTACATGCACAGTATACAAAGCAAAACAAGCATATATTTGGCATTTTATGTCCGTTTTTGGTCATTTAGGCTTGTTTTTATAGGTAAAAGGTATGTGTAATTAAGCACATACCAAAGCTTGATCCTTAGAACTAGTAGCAGAAACATTATGAGCAGTACTAACTATTTCATTAGTGCTGCTAGAGTTATAAGAGGAAACAAAGGCTACATTCTAAGAATTTAAGCTTAAACTTGTTTGGCCTTTGATCTCAGATTCATACACCTTCAGATTATTATACAAATCATCCATGCTCAATGTGTCTAAATCAGATTTGTTTCTCATGATTAAAGCAATATTGTTCCAAGCTGATGGTAAACTTCTCAACAACTTCAGATTTGCATCCTCCTAAGAGATAGCTTCACCATGGATTTCAAGTTGACTAATGAGCTTTTGAAACCTATCATAGGTTTTATCCAGTCCTTTTTGACTTGATGCAGCAAAGTTTTCATAATTCTGCTTGAGAATGGTCTTTTGCATCTTCTTTGATTCCTTGTTGCCTCTAAACCTATTCTTGATTGCTTCCCATAAGGACTTTGCATCCTTGCAGGCATGAAACTTCATTAGGTGCTCATCAGGAATAGCTAGCATAAGAGTGCTTTTGCTTTTAGTTCATTTTTCCTTGCTAGCTTTTGTTTAGCAGTTTTAGGAGGAATGGGACCTTCAGCACCAGCACTAGCTGATGCAACTGGTGTAACTGAATCACCATTTACTGTTACCTCCCAAAGAGCATGATCAGTGAAAGTAAGGTATTGTTCCATCCTCATGCTCCATAGATCATACTCCCCAGTTTTGAGTACTAGAAGTTTTAGTGTAGACACCGTTTGGGAAGTTTTTGATTATGACTCCATCTTTTTTTTGACTACCAGATCTTGAGTAGGGTTTAGAGTTCTTCTTATTCAAAGTTTCTCAACAAGCTCTGATACCACTTGTTGATCCCTTTTGAATAGATCTTGATCTCCTTTAGCTTGTATAAAGGTTAGTAACCTTGGATAAATCCAAAACTACTAAGACAGAAACTTTGTGAGATAACTTAAAGTCTATGCAGAATCTAGACTTTAAGAAATAAAAAGATTAGCAAATGAACACACAAATGTAAACTAAACTTTCAGCCTCAATATAAAACGATCACTCTGAATAGGGATAGGGTTACAAAATAACCTTGAAGCTACTAACTAACTTTGCTATGAAAACTATATAAAACTTATATCTAGATCTATGTCGTAGGGTTCCTTTTATACACCAAGGAAACCCTAATGGGCTTATAAAACGCGTATACTAATCAATGCATATCTATTCCTAATATATCTCATGCATATCACTTTAGCAGTACTAACTATTATAATTAACAGTACTAATAAACTGACAGTACTTACACTTTGTACTGGCAGCACTAACTATTAAACTAACAGTACTAATAACTTAGAGTGTTTTCTCTAATCTTCAGCAGCAGCACAAACTTGAACCAACAACATTAAGTTGTAGAAGCCTCTAATTCCTAACAAGAAGGATCCACAATTGAATGACCACCCCTTAGGGGGTGATTGTTAGCCGTGTTTTTAGTAAAGTGATGGTCATTTTATTCTCGAGCCTTATATAAGTAAAACATAGTTTACGGGAATTTATTTAAGCTAGTTGGGCCTAGGTGACGGGCTTAAGCCCATTTGTATTAAGTCCGGCCCAACATAAAGTCCAAACAAACCATCTAGGGTTTTTTCTCTTGTAACTATATAAAGCCCTCTCCAAGTGTGGAGAGGGTGTTGCTTCTCATTTTTCTTCTCTAGTGCAAGTAACCATCTTTGTTTTTCTCTCTTTGTCTCTCTCTAGTTCTTTCTCTCTCTAAAATCTCTTATCTTATTTTGTGTTTTTGGTGATGAAATGATACATCTAACAGAGTATTCACGTACATTTCCCAACGTCTCATCTGATCATGATGCTTCAACAGGTCTTTAATGTATTCTTCATAGAATTGCAAGTATTCAGCGTCTGTATCACTGGGACTTAGGTCAACATACCCATACTATACATTCTTGTTGTATTTCTTCAACGTCTCCAAAACCCTCTAAAAAGTCGATCACAAAACTTAGGAATCTCCTTAAAAAATCATCACCCTATTCTCCTTCTTGTTGTTCTCATAGATCATGTTAGCCTTAAAATATGTTGACTTATCCGGAATTACATTAGTTGATAAATAGCCAAACACGCAAGGACTAGATTAGACATTATTGTATAGTTTAGTTGTGTTTGGACTATAAATACCCCCTCCATACTTCCATGGAGGGGTAAGGATTCATTTGTATCATTTCACCAAATTATGTGTGTTCTTTCTCTCTCTAAAACACATACACATTGAAGGTCCAGGTTAATCTGATTGGATCTTTGCAGCCTATAAAGGATGATAGCCAAGATGTATAAATACACACGACTATGTAGAAACAATGACTATGAATACAATGTGTTAATGCGGAATCTTAACACAGGTACTAAGAAGAACAATGAACAACTGAATAACAACTTTATTAAAGTGTTCTTGAGGAGTACAGATTGCTAACTATGATATTGTATCTTCTGTATGATCTTGTGTTCAACTGTTTTATCTCACTATGCCTAGGGTTCCTTTTATATGATAAGGATGACCCTAAAAGGCTTACATATCTATTTATATAATATCTTTTAAATATCTTCTCAACGGTACTAACTATCTTAGTACTAACGGTACTAACTAACTAACAGTACTAACTACTTTGTACTGTCGGTATTAAGTATAACTGACAGTACTAACTATTGGTCATTGCAAAAATGGGTACCGCGATCACTAATGATAGCACGAGGGGTCCCAAATCGGGCGAAGAGAGATTTTAAAAATTTGCAAACAACTGGGCGTCATTGGTGGGGAACGCTTTTGCTTCAACCCATTTAGACAAGTAGTCAACGGCCACTAGTATATACTTGCTCCCTCGTGAAGACGGGAATGGGCCCATGAAGTCGATGCCTCATACGTTGAAGATCTCGCACATTTGAATTGCATTTTGAGGCATTTCATCATGTTGCGAGATTTTACCTTGACGTTGACAAGCTTCACACCGTGTGACCAAGTCATGGGCATCTTGGCAAATGGTAGGCCAAAATAATCCTGAGTTAAAAACTTTCTTGGCGGTGTAGTTGGCACTATAATGTCCCCCGGTGGGCCCATTATGGCAAGTTGTGAGGATATCAATAGCTTCTTGGCCGTAAACACACCGCTGGATCACTTGATCCGCATAAATCTTGAACAAATAGGGGTCGTCCTAAAAGTAGTGCTTATCATCCTTGAAAAACTTGTTCTTTTGTTGGGATGACATCCCTTTAATCACAAAAATCCCTGCATGCTAATTTTCAAAATCGACAAACCAGGGGGTACTATCATCACCACATAAGGTAACCATACCAAGTGTCTCGAGAGGAAATATTTTGGTAATTTCCTTGTTCTCGAGAACATCTTGGTGGGGATTTTCAAGTCTTGATAAGTGGTCGGCCGTGAGATTCTCTGCTCTTTTTTATCACGAATAATGACATCCAATTCTTGGAGTAGGAGAATCCACCAGAGCAATCTCGGCTTAGCATCTTGCTTGGCAAGAAGATATTTGAGAGTCGAGTGGTCCGTATACACTATGGTCTTTGACAAGACAAAGTAAGGCCGAAATTTCTCGAAAGCATACACCACGGCTAATAACTCTTTTTCCGTAGTGGTGTAATATGCTTGAGCATCCGTCATGGTTTTACTAGAATAGTGTATAGGCTGAAAATGTTTGGTCTTACGTTGCCCCAAGACTGCACCTACTTAATTGCTTATTTACTGCTTATTCGTTTAGCAACTTTTCTAGTTTTCAATTTTCTTAGATTCTACATAGTTTAAAGTAATTTTCCTAATTTTTTAGATTTTTCATAATTAGTTTAATATTTTTAATATTTAATTTAGATTAAAACTATTTTTAATTCATAATAAATAAAATAAAAGTCAAAAAAAATAGAATTCTTTTTTCTAAAATTATTTTTAATCATTTAGGACATTTAAAAATTAAATTTACCTTTTTAGGGTTTAAATTTGATAGTTTAGGTTTTTTAAAGTCGCGTTTTTACGATCCCGTTAACGTTTTTCGTGTTTTAACTTTAATTACTTTCGTTTTAGGCTTGCTTTTCCTTGTTTTTGCATATTAGTTGTAGAAATAGAATCCCAAATCAAACATTTGATCATTCAATCACTCGATCACGAACTTAATCACGATTCTCAAATTCACGCCTCGTCGGGAAACGACTCAGGAAGGTTTTGAAGTTTACTTTGGATAAAAGTAATCTCCCTTTTAAAAACTCTCTTGGAATTCTTCTCACTATACTTTAATTGATATTTTGATACTAGTTATATATATATATTATAGGCCAAGTTTTTAAGAATCAATTTTTGGCGCCGCTGCCGGGGATGTTGTGAAACGATTATTGTGTACGTTTGAAGATTAGTGTTTGAAGACCCTTCCCCGTGAAGTTATCGCTTTCATTTGTGAATATATTTTTCTATTATCAAGTAATCAAAAATTCTAAAAAAAATTGAAAAAACAACAAAATCAACCGTTGTGTCACTTGTAAATTCAGCTCACTTTTAGATTACAAACTATAAGAGAGGTATAAGGAGGTTCGATCCTACGAACTTCGACCCGAAAGGAGAAGGTTTTTAATAGCTTCGCACTTACCCGCTCATCCGCTTCTTTGTGCGTTTTCTAGAGAGCTACCGTACACTTGTTTGATTATCGGTTACAAAAATATTCTTCTCTCTTTTTATTTTCTCTTATTTTGTTCCTAGTATATGCAAACTCGTTCTTTGTCAAAATTCGTTGGTGAACCTTCTACGAATCCAACTTCTACGATTCCGAAACGTCGTAATCGTAGACGTTCTGTACAAAGAGTCGAACCGTTTTCTCTTGTAGAGACTCCCGTAGTTACAATGGCCGATCAACGTACTATGGCAGAATTACTTCGTGCACCCACCGAGGGTTATGCGGAGGCAATCGTAGTACCACCCATTCCCGCTGAGCATTTCGAGCTTAAGCATAGTCTAATCAATCTTGTAACTTTAAAACAATTCTTTGGTTTTGAAAAAGAAGATCCTCATGCTCATATTCGATATTTTAACAAGATTACTTCTACGTTGAAGTACAAAGATGTGCCCGAGACATAGATTAAGCTTATGCTTTTTCCATTTCTATCGATGGTCCGGCCTGGATTTGGCTTGACAAAGAACCTCCTCGTTCTATTCTTACTTGGGACGATCTTGTGTCCAAGTTTATTAACCATTTCTTTCCTCCCTCAAAAACAACAAATCTCCAGAATGAAATTTCAAATTTTCAACAACGTTTTGATGAATCATTTAAGAGGCATGGGACCGTTTCAAGGATCTCCTTCGAGCATGCCCACATCACGGTTTTACCGAATTGCATCAAATCGATACCTTCTACAATGGTTTAAACCCATCCAATCAAGATTCTTTGAATTCTGCCGCCGGTGGCAATCTTTTAGAAAGAAGTGCACAAGATGTGTTGAAAATTATTGAAAACAAATCAAATGTTTGTAATTCCAGAAACAAACCGATTGTTTCTCAAGTGAAAGAAAGTAATGTTGATTCTTCTGAGATAGCTAGTGCCGTAGCCAGTGCCGTGACTAGTGCCATGACCACAATGTTTAAACAACATCAAGTAACCCCAGCTCCAGCTTCTGTAAAAGCTGTTGAGGAATCGTGTGTTACTTGTGGTGGTGCTCATTCTTACTGACAGTGTCCTGCCACCGATGGCAACACTTTTTCGTCTATCAAGACAATATTCAAGGATACGTTTCAGTAGCCGCAGTAAACTATAATCAAGGAAATACCGGATACCGTCCTCAAAATGTAGCTAACCAAATTCGACCACCGGGTTTTGCTCAACCGAATGTGAAAAATAATCAAACCCGGTACAATCAAGGTTACAATCAAAACAGAGTAATCAATCAAGTAAACCAAAATTATCAAGCTCTGCCTTATCAAGCTCCGATTCATCAACCACAAGTTGTGACGACTAGTGATTTCTCGAACTACATAAAGGCGAATGATGCGGTAATGAAAAACATGCAAACCCAAATGACCTCTTTAACAAATTCTAACATCGAGCTTAAGAACACGTTTGGTCAATTCACGAAAATGAATATCGCTTCTACTTCGGGTTCGGGTTTACTTCCTAGCAACACCGTTGCTAACCCGAGAAGTGATTTGAAAGCAATCACCACCTGAAGTGGCATTTCTTATGATGGACCCATAATTCCACCCCCGTCTTCTTCTCTTCCTAAGGTGGTGGAACGGGAACCCGAGGTGACAAAGGATACGGTGCAACCGAGTACCGAAAACATCAAACCTCCGGTAGTCTAAATTCAAGCTCTAATTAATGAGCCAGTTGTTGCTCCTAAGCCTAAACTGTCTATACCTTATCCTTCGAGAGCCAACAAACAAAAGCTCCGTGAAAAAGATGATAATCTTGCTTTGAAATTTGTTGAAATCTTTAGGGAATTACATTTCGAGCTCAGTTTCGCGGATTCTCTTCTACATATGCCGAAATTTGCTTCGATTTTTAAAAGTCTCTTAAATAACAAAGAGAAATTGTTTGACTTAGCCAAAACACCGGTGAATGAGAATTGTTTGGCGGTTATCCTAAAAAAGTTGCACGAAAAACTTGGAAACCCCGGCAAGTTCCTTATTCCATGTGATTTTTCAGAGTTGGTTGAATGATTAGCCTTGGCCGATCTTGGTGCAAGCATCAACTTGATGCCACTTTCCATATGGAAGAAGCTCTCACTCCCCGAACTTACTCCTACTCAAATGGTTCTTGAACTCGCAGACCGATCGACTGTTAGTCCATCCGGTATTGCCGAAGATGTCTTTGTAAAAGTAGGAAAGTTCAATTTTCCGTCCGACTTCGTAGTCGTTGATTATGTTGTCGGTCCTCGTGTTCCCTTAATTCTCGGGAGACCCTTTCGAGGACGGCACGTGCTTTGATTGATGTTTATGGTGAATAATTAACTCTCCGAGTTGATGATGAAGCCATAACCTTTAAAGTTGGTTAAACTTCGAGATACTCTTACAATGATGCTGTGTCGATTAATCGAATCGATGTTATCGACGTAGCTTGTGAGGAGTATGCTCAAGAAGTGCTCGGATTCTAGGATAGTTCTACGAGTGGCAATCCCACTCCGTCTTTAGATCCTATCCTTTCTACTTCTTCCCCTTCTCTTACTCCTTTTGAGGAAGGGGACTTCATTTTGAAAGAAATCGAAGCTTGTCTTACTAACGATTCAATTACACCGGGAATTGACGATGATGACTTTGATCCGGAGGGAGACCTTCTCCTACTCGAGAAGTTATTAAACGATGATCCATCATCTCCTCTCCCTCCGAAAGAACTTCATGTTGAGGAACTTAAAATCGTAAAATCTTCTATTGATGATCCTATTGCCTCCGCATAACCCTTGGTGGGTGCACGGAGTAATTCCGCCATAGTACGTTGATCGGCCATCGTAATTACGGGAGTCTCTACAAGAGAAAACGGTTCGACTCTTTGTATAGAACGTCTATGATTACGACGTTTCGGAATCGTAGTAGTAGGATTCATAGAAGATTCACTAACGAATTTTGACGAAGAGCGAGTTTGCATACACTAAGAACAAAATAAGAGAGAATAAAAAGAGAGAAAAATATTTTTGTAACCGATAATCAAACAAGTGTACGGTAGCTCTCTAGAAAACGCACAAAGAAGCGGAGGAGCGGGTAAGCGCGAAGATATTAAAAACCTTCTCCTTTCGGGTCGAAGTTCGTCAGATCAACCCTCCTTATACCTATCTTATAGTTTGTAATCTAAAGGTGAGCCGAATTCACAAGTGACACAACGGTTGATTTTGTTGTTTTTTCAAAAAAATTAGAATTTTGGATTACTTGATAATAGAAAATATTCACAAATGAAAGCGATAACTTCACGAGGAAGGGTCTTCAAACACTAATCTTCAAACGTATACAATAATCGTTTCACAACCTCCCCGACAGCGGCGACAAAAATTGATTTGTTTTTAACTATATACATATATATATATATATATATATATATATATATATATGGTAATAATTGCTTAATACATATATATATAATATATAACCAAAATATCAATTAAGAAGACAGAGTAAATATTCCGTAAGGCTTCTAGAAGATTACTTTTACCCAAAGTAAAATCGAAAACCTTCCCGGGTCATTTTATGACGAGGCGTGAATTGAGAATCGAGTTTAAGTTCATGATCGCGTGATTGAATGATTCAATGATTTTTTGATTCTATTTCTATAATTAATATGCAAAATCAACTAAAAGCAAGCTAAAAACGAAAGCATTTAAGGTTAAAGCACGAAAATGCTAACGGGATCCTAAACCCGTGCTTTAGAAACCTAAATTCTAAATTTTAACCCTACAAATGCAAATTTAATTTTTAAATGTCCTAAATGATTAAAAATAATTTTAGAAAAAAGAATTATATTTTTTTGACTTTTATTTTTTTATTAAGAATTAAAAATAGTTTTAGTCTAAAAAATTAATTAAAAATACTAAACTAATTTTCAAAATTCTGAAAAAATTACAAAAATTACTTTAAGCTATTCTAATCCTAAGAAAAATAAATTGGGTTTAATAGCTTATTGGAATAAGCTAGAAATAAGCTAAAAAGGGTTGTTAAGCTTAAAGGCTAAAAAGGTGTTAAATATTAAATTGTGCAAACTTTAAACGAAAAAGACCCAAGGGCGAGTGGTAGTGGAGTGTGGTGTTAAAATGCTATGCAGTTAAGGTTGAGGTCCCAGGTTCGAAACTAGGGCTTCCCTATACGGCATAGCAATTTTTTTTTTGAAATTTTCTTTGAAAAATCTTTAAAACTTGAAAATAAGCAACTTTTGTGAAAACATTTTTTTCTAAAAACTTAAAATAAGCTAGAAAACAGCTTATGAAAGGCTACAGACTTGGTTTTTAAGCTAAGGCTAAAAGCTAAAACTGTGTGGTCTTTTTAGGCTTTAAAAAACAAATGGAAAACAAATAAGCTAAAATAAGCTAACTACCTAGACCTAATAAGCTGAACTAATCCCAAAATAAGCATTTAAATAAGCTGGAATAAGCATAATTGACTTAAAAGCTAAGTCTTTTGACACTTAAACTGAAATAGCTAATAAGCTTAAATAAGCTCAACCCTAAGCCAAATTAGCTACAAGCATCTTAAACCTAACTTAATAAGCATATTTAAACAAAATCTAAGCAAACCTAACAGCTAAAAATACTCAAATAAGCAAATAATCAATTTGACTAAAAAGATACTTAAAACAGCCTAAGGGGGTATACTTAAGCTAATAATTAAGCTATTATACTAATAAGCTAAGGTCTAAAACCTAAAAACAGATAAAGTTAATACTACAAGCTATAAGAAAAAGCAAAAATTAAGCATTTTGAAAAACTAATAAGCTAGAAAAAGGCTATTGAAAATGGATGTTTACACTATATCCTACTTTTTTTGTTTTTTCAAGGTTTTTCTAAAAGACAAAAGACAAAGTGCAGCCCTAAGATTAAGCTAGTAAAAGAAGACTAAATTATGAAATAAGCTAAAATAGATTACCTACTATATCTAAAGAGCTTATGCTATCAATTTTAGGTCCTAAAACTAGGGCTGTAAACGAACCAGACGATCACGAACGGAGCCTTGTTCATGTTCGTTCATTTAATTTTAACCAGATAAATAAACGAACACGAACACTTAGACGGATGAATTTTCTTGTTCATGTTCTTTTATTAATAAAATGAGTTGTTCATGTTCGTTTATGTTCGTTTGTTAAGAAACGAAACGAACATAAATGATCGAACATAAATGAACGTAGAAAAAAACATAAAATATTATCATATCATGCGTAATAATATGTTTTATTAGTGTTGTTTTATTTAAACATACCAGATTTAAAAGTATATAATTAAAAGATATGATACACGAACATAAACATATAAATGAACATAAACGAACGTTAATAAATGCCTAATCGGACGTTCACGAACATAAACGAACGAACGTGACTTGTGTTCATGTTCGTTCATTTAACTAAATGAACGTAAAATAATGTTCATGTTCGTTCATTTAATAAATAAACGAACATGAACGAACTCTTTACCGAACGGTTCATGAAATGTTCCCTAAACGTTCAGTTCATTTACAGCCCTACCTAAAACAAACTTTATCTTGCCTGAATTTGCTAATGAAAATGGGACTTTTAACTTTTTTAAAAATGAGACTTAAGAACTAGACAGAATTTAAACTTAAAACACAATTGACACATGCACACTTAAACCAAGTTCTTTCTACTGCATTTTAGCATCCAAACAAAGCATTCAAAGGAACTAAAAAGCAAGTTAAGCAAATCCAAGCATATAAGCTGGTATAAAAGAAACAATAAGCACAGATTCAAACCATGACTTCTAAAAACTTTAAAAAAGAGTTTTAAACATTTTAAACTTTTGAAAACTGATTTAAAGAACTTAAAAGAGCTTGTCAAAGTTGTCTTTTAAACCAAAGTTGACTCAAGCGGTACTAACAAGGGTTAGTACTACTTGTGCCAAACACCCCTTTAAATTTCTTGGATCCATTTTTAAGCTTAAAACAGATGTAGAATGAACACCCACATTTTTACAATATAGCAGCGGAAGCTAATCTGGGGTATTACTTCATAGTACAACAGTCACAATCATAGAAAACGACTCAAAAGAGACGTTTTTAAAAGATACGTTATCATTTATTAAAATCAGAATTTTACAAAGGCACGTCCCAAAATCTAGAAACATAAAATGTGAATGATAACAGGTTTTATCCATCTTCAAGTACATGCCACTCCATGGCATAAGTTGCTTAATTACCTGGGATAAACATGCATATAAAGGATCAACACAAAGTATAACAACCCGCAATTTTCATCAGTGTAAATATCCATCTATTAAGTTAAATGCAATGTACTATCTATCTATTATATATAAACCACCTTTTTCAGGGAAATTTATCTTTATTACATTACTTACATTACCAATGTCTCAATATGCAACATAACTTGCATAACTAATGTTAACGAGCTCACGCAACCTACCTATGGCAATCTCTATCCATGAATATGTCAAGCAAACATCATAACATGTCAAGTCAATGACCTAATATCTATTTTACCATATACATTATCTATTTAACATAGATTTCATAACAATGATATCAAATGAACATAAACCATTAACGTTTATACATAAACCCTAATTTTGGGTAATGTGACTATCTAATATGAATGTACAAGTGATCAAAGCTCAAGTACAAGTAATATAACATCTCATTTGAAATATAAACTCCCTCCAAGTCAAAGTATAAGTCTTAAAAGCATAATGTACAAGTCATTAATGCATGATATCTAAAATAGTCATTTTACCTCTGTTTTCTAAGGAATCTTGTATAATCTATCAAGTACAAGTTACAAGCAAGTCATATACTTCATTTTCAATCCATATTCATTCTCATCTTATGAAATTACAAGAAATCCAAGTTAGAAACCCTAATCCGAGCTAAATAGTAAACCGTGACCCGTTTATTGATTTTTATCCGTTTTAAACCTCAACCAACACTCAAATAAGTTGTAATAACTTATTTTACAACATTACCAATCATATTCTATCATCATTCCATCATTTCATTTCAATTATATACGAAATAAATCCAAGAAACCCTAAACGTGCCCTAATGTGAACTATTGACCCGTTTACTCGTTTTCACCCATTTTAAACCTAAACCACCTATCAAATCTTGCTAATAACTCTTAATATAAGTCTTGTGATCATTAATCCATGCTTATAACACAAATGTACTTTAATTCCAAGATAGAAAACTTAATTCGAGCCCTAAAGAGACCCGCGGCCATGTTTTTGTATTTCTACCCATTTTGACTAATCCTTTTGCAACAAGCACCTCAATGACAAGCACCTCCATCCCTAAAGAAGCTTACAAGCAGCTCCAACAAATATCTTCACCATTTCTTGGCTAGAAAAGAGACCACATCATCACCTTTGTCCCTAAGGTATGCCGCGGCCAAACTCTACCACAAATCACCTCCACATCACCTATTCTACCACCATAGACCACCACCTCACCTCCCTAGACCCTCCAACACAGCTAAAACTATACCTTGACACCTCATCTCTTTACCTTGGCCTCCAAGGTCTCCTTTGAGTATAAAACCCACTCGCACCGTCCATTTCAATTCGCACCACCCCTCTTCTCTCTATAACCCACCATTGTAGCAAATATCTACTCAATGAGTTTCTAAGGAGATCCAAGAACAAGATACAAGAGAAGCCTTGAAAATTTGAAGACCCGTAGCAAAGAAATTAGACGTACGAGTGAAATTCTACCTGAATTGACCCATAACCTCCATTTTTGATTCTCCATGCTCAAAAAAAAGAAAAAAAAGTGAAAAATAAAGAAAAATAAGAAAAAAAAAAAAAAACAAAAAGATAAACAATAAAAAAATAAAGGAAAAAAAAAACATTCAAAAAATAAAAACAGAAACTAATTTTATTCAGCACTATTATACCAGGTTTTTCTTATGGATCTACGTCCTTTCCTACTATACTATACTCATATTACATCTCTATGACCATGCATGAACTCATGTTTAAAGCATTTTTATAAAAATTTAGGCGTTTTGCCATTTTTGATCCATACGAACCCTAGAAACCCTAATTTCATGATTTTTCTTGATCTTAATGTTATAATGCTCAAATGATGTTATAATCTATTGTATATAATGTTAATATAACCACTTTATTGATTATTGAAAGAATTTTAAATAAAAACCTACGCGTTTTCGTTTAAAAACCCTAATTCGACCCATTTTGATTTCTAACTTAACGAATCGTTATTTTAAACTTTTGTTACATTAAATCTTCATATTTTAGCTTATATTAATAAGCTATAACCTGAAAATATCATTTAGAAACTTAAAATAAGCTTGCATGGCATTTTGGACTTGTTTTGTAAATATTATCCATGCAAGGGGTATATATCATAACTTTCTTAAACTTATAACTAAAGGGACTAAAAATGTCATTTTATCAAAGTATAACTACAGGGGTCTATTATGTCACTTTCCAAAGTACAATGTTTACTTTGTACATCTTTTAAACTTGAAGGACCAAACTAGTAAAAGTGCAAACTCCAATGGTATATTTTGCCATTTTTCATTCTTAAGGGTCTAAATTGTAACATTTTGAAAAAAGTATACAAATATGTTCAAAACATTATAAGACATAACTTTAATTAACCTATGACGTGCTATCATTTCCAGTATATCCAAGCAAAACTCTCAAAACCAATTATATCGTATCACAATAACCAGGGAGTTCATATTAAGGTTTTGATCTTTGTATTATACTTCTGACTGAGTTGTTGGGTTTATGATTAATGTGCCCCTACTCCTCTATAACGTTTTACTGAATGACCCCTCTAAATCAAATGGCCCGAACAGTGATCAATAAATCCAAACTCCTCCAATCAAACTTATAACAGAGATTAAACTCTTAGAATCAAAGTTCTATAGTACAATCTTTCTAAGACTCGACATATTATCCCAGGTTACGTGACGAAGCTGCTTCCTTTCAAGTTGATATACTTTCCGCCCGAGTAGATAACGTCATACTACCATACAGACGCCTTTCCTTTTATATACTTTTTCCATTAATCAGATTTCCCTATTAAGGTGAGTTCATAGCCTTACTTTTCAATCTCTTTAATGTTTTCATAAACCCGCGAGGGGGATACATGCTTGTTACAAACTCTTTTACATACTCGTTTATCTTATAACAATGTGATTACTTTTCAAAGACTTAATGAATTCATAACCCCGCATTTCAATATTTTGAATACCTTATAAACCTGTGATACCTGATATAAACCATGAATGCAAGTGTTTTCCAACTGTATGCTATCTAGATATATTATTGCCTAAGTAGCTTCCAGTGCCATTATTTCCATATCATGAATCATTAATTACTTGCATTGCGAGTGAGCGCGAATATTGTGAATGGATCTATTGGGGGTGACGGCTCCCGTTTGTATACCCATTCATAGGGTAGCCAAACACACTATATTTGACCTAATGGGTAACCTTGGCAAGTTACCTTTTCTACGGGGACATCTGTCCCTAACCAATATCACTACGGTGATCTTCCCTGTTAACGTATTGATGTCATGAGCTTGGGTGCAATAATAATGTTACCATTTTTTCCACATGCTAATTGGTATTCAGTTGCAATTATTAACAAATAACGGGTGTATAACAACGTAACCCACTTACCATTAAACTTGCATTCAACTCCTCCCCATGATAATAACTTGTTTTCCATAACAGTTATCCATACATAATTGGTCCCCTAAGCAATGCAAATATTTCCATTATAATAACCTGTATTCAACTATTACATTTCAAACCTATGAATTTCACTCAACCTTTGTGTTGACCCTTTTTTAGCTGTTTATCTCATTTTAAGTGAGCAACTTATGGGCATGGAGTTAGCAAGACTTGAAGATGGCTAAAACCGTTATCTTCACATTTTTTATGTTTCTAGATTTTATGGGACCTGCCTTTGTAAAACTCTGATTTTAAATGAATAGAACGTAATACTTCTTAAAAACGTCTATTTTGAGTCGTTTTCTATGATTGTAACTGTTGTACTATGAAGTAATACCCCAGATTAGCTTCTGCTGCTATATTGTAAAAATGGGGGTGTTACAGAGTGGTATCAGAGCTCATGGTTATAAAGAACAAGGGTAAAACCTTAACTATAACTACTTTTCTTTTGCCATCAATGTCCTCTATGCCACTACATTCCCTGAATTGTGAAGATGCCCACATATTTTCCCCCGAATACTAGTAAAAAGGTAATATAACTATTATATTATTATATAATTGTTGGGGCTTTATACTATTATATAAGTAATTTATGTTATTTACACTGAGTTGTTATACAGAATTAAGTCTACTCCTGAATATATCTATCCTATTATTATCCTATCTGATTCCGATGTTTAGGATACTTTTTCCTCTACACATTCTCCTGACTCTATCCCGGTTTTATCAGACTATCTCTTTAATGAATCTATCTTCACAAAGTTAGATAACTTATTATGGATCATACAGCGACCATTGGGAAGTAAACTAGTCCTCGAGAAACCTGATGAGTCAGATACTTGTTGATAATATTTATCTCTAGAAATAAATCATTGAGGAATATCCAGAGTCTTCTTCTAAACAAGATCCAAGAACTCAAAAACGACAAGGGAAAACTACCAGACTAGATCTATGTTAGTTTTTAAAAATCCAACCACTAAGATGTATGAATAATGACACTTGTCAAAAATTGCTATGTAAATTATATAGACAAGTTATTTATACAGTGGTGATTCCATTATACCTCGTTGTTTCGTGATACCAATTTTTGTATTTGTCTATCCTATATCCTGTAATATGATGACTCATATCTTTATCCGGGATTACTATAATTCTTTTACTATCTGATTTTCTCAAACCTTTGTACCTAGAAACACTAAAGCCTCCTATTAAATCACTCATTCCATGATCTCTGTTATATCCT
Source organism: Tanacetum coccineum (assembly GCA_026074375.1). NCBI lineage: Eukaryota > Viridiplantae > Streptophyta > Magnoliopsida > Asterales > Asteraceae > Tanacetum > Tanacetum coccineum. Next base: position 6,355 of record BQNB010050468.1, on the reverse strand, counting down.
GCAACATAATAACAAGGAAACACACAAGAATATATACAATGCCAAATGATTTCAATACCACTAGGTATGAAAATTTTGACAAAGACTTGTGATAGCATTCTTATTCGATGTTGACTTTTAAAGGTTAATGGATAACGATTCTTTACAATCAGAATGGTGCAGCGGAAGTGTGGTAGACCCATAACCCATAAGTCCCATAAATAGAAGTATTCTATCTACCCAGGTTCTGACAAGATATATTAAGATTTGGAGAAATTCTATTGGTTATCATCAAGAGGTGTGGTCTTGAAAATAAGTAACCGTGTGAAAGGAGGCAATTATAATTAGAGTGTTCAACATAATTATAAATGCATCATACACGTGGACTTGTGACCTTGATTTGCCTAACATAAAGATCAAATTCATGCCCAGTACCTACATCTATTCCCAAACAATACCACTACAACTTTCAACTAAATCTTGGGACGAGATTTCTTTAAGGAGTGGAGACTATAACAACCCGCAATTTTTATTAATGTAAATATCCATCTATTAAGTTAAATTCAATGTACTATCTATCTATTATTTATAAACCACCTTTTTAAGGGAAATTTTTTGCTTTATTACATTACTTACATTACCAATGTCTCAATATGCAACATAACTTGCATAACTAAAGTTAACGAGCTCACGCAACTTACCTATGGCAATCTCTATCCATGAATATGTCAAGTAAACATCATAACATGTCAATTCAATGACCTAATATCTATTTTACCATATACATTATCTATCTAACGTAGATTTCACGACAATGATGTCAAATGAACATAAACCGTTAACGTTTATGCGTAAACCTTAATTTTGGGTAATGTGACTATCTAATATGAATGTACAAGTGATCAAAGCTCAAGTACAAGTAATATAACATCTCATTTGAAATATAAACTCCCTCTAACATAAGATACAAGTCCTTTTAAGCATAATGTACAAGTCATTAAGCATGACATCCAAAATAGCCGTTTTATCTCTGTTTTACTAAGAAGGCTTGTACAATCCATCAAGTACAAGTTACAAGCAAGTCATTCACTTCATTTCCAATCTATATTCATTTTCATTTTATAAAATTACAAGAAATCCAAATTAAAAACCCTAACCAGAGCTAAATAGTAACCCATGACCCGTTTCTATAATTTTTATCCATTTTAAACTTCAACCACTACCCAAATAAGTTGTAATAACTAATTTTACAACATTAACAATCATATTCTATCATCATTCCATCATTACATTTCAATTATACACGAAATAAATCCAAGAAACCCTAAACGTGCCCTAATATGAACTATTGACCCGTTTACTCGTTTTTACCCATTTTAAACCCGAACCACCTATCAAATCTTGCTAATAACTCTTAATATAAGTCTTGTGTTCATTAATCCATGCTTATAACACAAATGTACTCAAATTCCAAGCTAGAAAACTCAATTCGAGCCCTAAAGAGACCCGCGGCCATGTTTTTTCATTTCTACCCATTTTGACTAATCCTTTTTCAAAAAGCACCTCAATGACAAGCAACTCCATCCCTTAAGAAGCTTACAATCAGCTCCAATAAATATCTTCACCATTTCTTAGCTAGAAAAGAGACCACATCATCACCTTGGTCCTTAAGGTATGCCGCGGCCAAACTCCACCACAAATCACCTCCACATCACCTATTCTACCACCATAGACCACCACCTCACCTCCCTAGACCCTCCAACATAGCTACAACCAGACCTTGACACCTCATCTCTTTACCTTGGCCTCTAAGGTCTCCTTTGAGTATAAAAACCTACTCGCACCGTCCATTTCAATTCGTACCACCCCTCTTCTCTCTATAACCCACCATTGTAGTCAATATCTTCTCAATGAGTTTCTAAGGAGATTTAAGAACAAGATACAAGAGAAGCCTTGAAGATTTGGAGACAAAAGCAAAGAAAATAGGCGTAAATTCTACCCAAATTGACCTATAACCTCCATTTTTGATTCTCCAAGCTCAAACCCAGGTTTCTTATGATCCTACCTGCTACTATACTCATATTACATCTTTATGACCATGCCTGACTCAGGTTTTAAGAAGCATTTTATAAAAATCTAGGCGTTTTGCCATTTTTGATCCATACGAACCCTAGAACACCCCTAATTTCATGATTTTTCTTGACTTAATGTATAATGCTCGAAATGATGTTTATAATCTAGCACAAATAATTATGTTATTATTACCACTGTAAGATGTATTGAAAGAATTTTAAATAAAAACCTACGCGTTTTCGTTTAAAAACCCTAATTCGACCCGTTTTGATTTCTAACTTAACGAATCGTTATTTTAAAAACTTTATTCGCTACATTAAATCTTCAAATTTTAAGCTTAAAATTTAATAGCTATAACATGAAAATATCATTTAGAAACTTAAAATAAGCTTGCATGGCATTTTGGACTTGTTTTGTAAATATTATCCATGCAAGGGGTATATATCGTAACTTTCTTAAACTTATAACTAAAGGGACTAAAAATGTCATTTTATCAAAGTATAACTATAGGTGTCTATTATGTCACTTTCCAAAGAACAATGTTTACTTTTTACATCTTTTAAACTTGAAGGACCAAACTCGTAAAAGTGCAAACTCCAAGGGTATATTTTGCCATTTTTCATTCTTATATGGTCCCTAAAATTGTAACATTTTTGAAAAAAGAATAAAAAATAAGTCAAAACATTATAAGACATAACTTTAATTAACGCTTGACGTGCTTATCATTTCCAGTTATCAAGCAAAACGCTTAAAACCAATTATATCGTATCACAATACTAGGGAGCTTCATATTAAGGGGTTTCATCTTGGTATTATGCTCTGACTGAGTCGTTGGGTTTACGATTTAAAGTGACCTAGCTCCTCAAAAGTTTACTGTATGACCTTTGAATTATGATGGCCTGAATAGTAATACAATAAATCCAAACTCTCCAATCAAACTTATAACAATATTAAACTCTTAGAATCAAAGTTCTAGAGTACAATCTTCCTAAGACTCGACATATTATCCCAGGTTACGTGACGAAGCTGCTTCCTTTCAAGTTGATATACTTTCGTCCGAGTAGATAAAATCCGTCGACTCAACCATACAGACGCCTATCCTTTAATATACTTTTTTGCCATTTACAAAATCTTTCTGGATTTTTTACAGATTTCCGTCCCTGTTAAGTGTAGAGTTCATAGGCCTCGCTTTCTCAATCTCTTACAAATGTTTTATAAACCTGCAAGGGGGATACATGCTTGTTACAAACTCTTTTACATACTCGTTCATCTTATAACAATGTGATTACTTTTTAAAGACTTAATGAATTCATAACCCCGCATTTCAATCTTTTGAATACCTTATAAACCTGTGATACCTGATATAAACCATGAATGCAAGTGTTCTTCCAACTGTATGTTATCCAGATATATTATTGCCTAAGTAGCTTCTAGTGCCATTATTTACATATCATGAATCATTAATTACTTGCATTGCGAGTGAGCGCGAATATTGTGAATAGATCTATTGGGGGTGACAACTCCCGTTGGTATACCCATTCATAATGGTAGCGCAAACGCAGCTATATTTGACCTAATGGGTAACCATGGTAAACGTAACCTTTTCACGGGGAATCTGGTCCCTAACCAATATCACTATGATGGATCTTTCGCTGTAAACGGTATTATGATGTGTCATGGTGGCATGCAGGGGTAGAATGGCAGGTACTAAGTTTAGGATGCCCGGGAGAGGAAGTATTAGTAGCGCGATGATAGATGGTGGTACGGGGGTCTTCAGCGGGCAGAGATAGTCAATACATTAACCAATAACGGGTGTATAACCAACGTAACCTCACTTACCATTTAAACATGCATTTCAACTAGTTCTCCATAGATAATACTGTTTTCCAAATAATTTGTCCTGCAAGCCAAATATTCCATTAAATAACATGTATTTTCCATCTATTACATCTCAAACTCTAATGAATTTCATCACTATCACCTTTGTATATCGTACAACCATGACCCTTTTTTAGCATGTTTTATCTCAGGTGAATTGAGCAACTTATGGCATGGAGTGGCATGGACTAAAGATGGCTAAAACCTGTTATCATTCACATTTTATGTTTCTAGATTTTGGGACCCGCCTTTGTAAAACTCTGATTTTAAATGAATGATAACGTATCTTTTAAAAACGTCTCTTTTGAGTCATTTTCTATGATTGTGACTGTTGTACTATGAAGTAATACCCCAGATTAGTTTTCACTGCTATATTGTAAAAATGGGGGTGTTACACAAAGGTTGAGTGAAATTCATAGGTTTAAAATGTAATAGTTGAATATAAGTCATAGTGTAATAATTGTATTAGCACAATTATTATAGAAAACAATATTAATAGTGTTCATTATTGTATCTAAGCTCATGAATCGCATATTTATACTTAATAGAACCGGGAGCTTCTACCTGAGACATACTTGGAGTCACTATCAAAAGAGATACTATCCAAAGAGATATTACCCAAAGAGATATTGGGAGATACTACCCAAAGAGATATTGGGAGATATTACCCAAAGAGATATTAGGAGTCAATACCCGAAGACATACTAGGAGTTACTATCCTAAGAGATACTTCCATGTACTTAGGAAATAATATATTAGAATAGCATATGGTTTAGAAAACACTTGCATTCATGATTTATAGCATGTATCTCCCTTACGGGTTTAAGATGTATTCAAAAGGTTTAAAAGTGAGGCTATGAATCTCATAATATCGGTTTTAAGTACTTGTGTATATTAAAAACAATTAAGCATGTATCCCCCTCGCGGGTTTATAAAACATTCAAAAGATTGAAATGCGAGGCTATGAACTCACTAAGTCTTTGAAAAGTAATCACATTGTCATAAAATAAGTATGTAAAAGAGTTTGTAAATAAGCATGTATCCCCCTCGCGGGTTTATAAAACATTCAAAAGATTGAAAAGCGAGGCTATGAACTCACCTGATAGGTAGTTGTAATAAATATTCCAAAATGAAAGCTGATGACCTTATCACAATCTTAACATGGAAGATTGATATAGCAAAATGATAGTAAACAGCCACGTCACGCAACCTGAGTAAATATGTCAAGTCTTAGGAAGATTGTACTCTAGAACTTTGGTTCTAAGAGTTTAATATTGTTATGAGTTTGATTGGAGATTTTGGAATTATTGTATCACCGTTCGGGCCATCATATTTCAGAAGTCATTCAGTAAACGTTTGAGGAGTCAGGGCACTTTAAATCGTAAACCCAGCAAACTCAGTCAGAACGTAATACCAAGATGAAATCCCTTAATATGAAGCTCCCTAGTATTGTGGTACGATATAGATTTGGGACATGATTTTTAAAAAGCACTGTCTTATAAGGTTTTGAACACATTTTTACACTTTTTCAAAATGTTACATTTTAGACCCTTAAGAATGACAAATAGCAAAATATACCCTTAGAGTTTTCACTTTTACAAGTTTGGTCCTTCTAGTTTAAAAGATGTACAAAGTAAACTTTTTTACTTTGGAAAGTGACATAATAGACCCCTATAGTTATAAATTTAGAAATATGGCATAAATAGTCCTTGTACTTATAAGTTTTCAAAAGTTACAGTATATACCCCTTGTAAGAAAATGATTTACAAAACAAGTCCAAAATCTATAATAATGATATTTTTCAATATGAAAAGTAATTTACAGGTTATAGCTTATTAATATAAGCTAAAATATAAAGGTTTAACGTAACAAAAGTTCAAAATAACAATTCGTTAATCCGGAAATCAAAACGGGTCAATTTAGGGTTTTTAAACAAAAACGCGTAGGTTTTTAATTCAAATTCCTTCAAGAATCAATAAAGTTGTTATATTAACATTAGTTAAGATAGATTATAACAACATTTTACAATTATAACATTTAGATTAAAGAAAAACAATGAATTAGGGTTTAGGGTTTTGGTTTTGGATCAAAATGGAAAAACGCCTAGAATTTTAGAGTAAAAGCTTTAATATGAGTTTATGCATGATCATATGAGTATTATATGAATGTAGGAGCGGGTATGAAGATTATAGAACCTGGGTTTGAGCTTTGAGAATCGAAAATGGAGGAAAACAGGTCGTATGGGTCGAAATGTACGCGTACGCCTGGTTTTTCTTCTTCGGGGCTTCAAGGCTTCAGTCTTTCTCTTGGTTATTGTTCTTGGGACCTCTTAGGAACTTCTTGAGCAGATATTTTCTGCTATTGTGGGTTATAGAGAGAAGATGTGGGGGATGAGTTGATATGAAGGGTGCGAAGCCCCTTTTAT
>BQNB010050467.1:26572-41493 GCA_026074375.1 Tanacetum coccineum | reverse complement strand
ACTTTTTTTCAATTATTTTTTGTGGGTGTTGAAATTTACACAAAGGAATCACATGTGATTTGTAAGATAAAAAATCACATGTGATTTAAAATTTGCAGCAACATGTGATTTTATATTGTCTAATATTTATTACATATAAGGAAACGAAAAAAATTGTCCAAAGTATTGACAATTCAAATCACATACGTTAAGGGGCAAATTAAGTATGAGAGATGGCATGAAATAATCATGCATTTGTCCAAAGAGACTAATGAGCATGAGTCTACCCAAACCGGGTCCATGGCGAAAGTCGAAGACTAGCTTTGCTTATGGGCGGTGCATGAACCGGGTCATGTTTAGTTTTAAGCGTTGGCGGTACCACTTTTTTAAGCTTTTATCTTCTGTGGATGACATCTTTAACTTAAGAACAACTTGCAAGATTATGTATGTTTTGCAAGTTGTGTTTGGTTCAAGTATTTAAAGGACTAGACCCCAAGACACTCGTGATTGATATCTTACAAATCAAGCTAAGCTAGGGTTGATCATTATAGATCACGGATTGGACCGGATCGAAAAATCGGACCAAACATATTTTGTTTTGGTCCTCGGTCTATCGTTTCCTCATTTTCGTTTTTCAGTCTGCTCCGGTCCTGCTCACTTTTCAGACCACACTTTTGGACCTAATCAGTTTTCGGTCGGTTCGGTATTCGGGCCTCGATCGGCCCTAATCAAAACTATATGAAGTCGATCTTAACTTTTAACCTTTTTTACCTTTTGATATTTATACTATAACCGAGGCAGGTGAATTTTGTTTTATTGTTCATGTATCAATAAACATTACAAAAGACTAACAAAGGGTCATTTATTATGCTATCTTAACGCGCTTATCGTTGGTTTGCCTAGCTTTTTGTTAAGAAGTAAATCTGGTTGCCCTTTTAGCTTCATAGATTTTCTTTCATCGACACTCATAAAATCTCTTGATTTATAACCCTATAAAGTCATTGTTTTTTTAGAACGGCAATTTTTAACTATCTCATAATATTACACCACAAATATATCTCACATGTCCTAAGCACGACTTGAACTCACAACCGTTTTGTGAAGAAGCTTCTCACATAACATAAAGTACCATCGGGACACAAGCCCTTTGATAGTCACTGCCTTTATTATTATTTTTTTTCGACTCGACTTAAACCACAAATGTGTACGAAACATATCGTAATTGGCAAGAAAGATCAAAATTTAGTAAATCAATGGATGAGAGGCACGTCAACAAAAGAACCACGGATAAAAATATCTAGAACAAACTATATAGGATAGTGCATATACAATATATGTCTTAAAGTTAATATTATGCTTTCAAATTAAATTCTTTACCCACCGAATTTAGTGGGTTGATACGACCCTTGCGGATAGTATCAGGATAGTAGCACATTTTCCTCCTAACGAAGAAAGATGTGAAGAACAGATGTTTATTTATTTGACCAAAACATTAACTTTCATTAATAAACCACATTCGGTATTTATAGCCGAATAAAACACAAGATAAACAATAGGTAAATGATAAACATTCTCTAAATAAAATACCTATCCTAAAACGGACTCAAACACATATCCGAACACTTAATTAAACTATGATAATATATCATAATCTATTTGATAGTTATCTGCGACTTCACGGTCGTAAAACAATCCCCACCCTCAGAATCCACCATGTCCTCATGGTGTTGTCTAAAAACAATCTTGATTCCGGGATCTCATAATCTTCTTCTTGAATTCAGCCTCCATCTTTTTCTTTTTCAGCTTCCGCTGTCTTGGTCATATAACACAACACCCTTCTTCGCCTTCGCTGCCCCACGACTCTTCTTGCTTCGACTTCACCTTACTCTCACCATTATGGATAACAGAGTCTTATCGCGTACTAACCTCATCCACACGAATATCTTCATCAACATATAAGGACCTTTTAATTTCAGTGAAGTCATTTATGTGTGTAACGATCAGATGGTATATCCTTTCTTTTTATTGTATGCTCTTTCTCTTTCTCTTCAATTGCCTCGAAAACAAGCTTCGATAATACGGGGCTAAGGAAAAGGCTTCTCTTAAAGTGTAGTTCTTGCTCTCAATAGTTTCTATTTGTATCGTCAGTTTACAGTCCAGAGATATAAAACGAATGTATAGTAAGATTCAGAGATCCCCTTTTACTCGATTTATAAGAATCTCAAAGTCGTTTCGGTATTCAAAGCCACCGTAACCATTTGCTAGAGCTTAGATAGTGCGTCTTTCGGCGTCCCCCGCATCGTTGCCGCCCGATGTCATGAATAGTAATCTGACGAACCAATAACCCGAAGAACAGATAAAAAAAAAAATTATTTTTTATATGGTGAACAGTAAGATGTGAACTTGTACCGACGTGAACTGTACCAGGTGAATAGTAACCATGAATAGTTTTTTTTTTGGAACCCTAAATCGGAAACCCTCTCAACGAGAGCTCTCAATGAAAGCACTACTTGATACAACCCTTGCGAATAGTATTGGGATAGTAGCACCCCTTCAAGCGTAATGCGAGCTCCAAAGAAGAAAAAAGAGAAAACACAGATATTTATTTATTTGACCAAAACTTAACTTTCATTAATAAACTCATTCGGTATATTTAGCCAAATAAAACACAAGATAAACAATAGGAAAGTGATAAACATTCCTAAACAAATACCTATCTTAAAACGACTCAAACACATATCCTAACACATATTAAATTATAATAATTATCCTAATCCTATTTGATAGTTATCCGCGACTTCACGGTCGTAACAGGCCATAGAAGAGACGAGACTCTTCTTTTATCTGTCTTTTCTAATGGTTATGTTGGTGATGAGAGTTCATTCAGTAAAGAGAATAATATACCACCAATAAAACAACGACACGAGTAACTCATTCCTTCAACAGAAGACGGATACAAGAAAAAGTTATAAAAATGAAAACCAGTGATAAATGCATAAGGTTACTTACCTTATTGGAAGTAAACAAGAAGATCAATAAGAGAAAACTGAAACAAGGAAAAAGTTAGATACTATCCCACATGGATGAATTAACCCCAACCATGTTAATAAATAATCAAAAAAGTTAACAGTTTAGTGTAATAAAGGTTAATTTCTAGAGCTAAGCGTGTAGTATTATCATTTTTCCAGGTTTTTATTTTTATGTGTTAGAATCTAATAGCAAGAAAAGGTTAACTGTATTAACGGTTTATAAGCATCTGCATATCATGAGAGGGGATGGCTAAAAAAAAAAAAAAAAAAAAAAAAATCAGCAACAACAACTCAAGTCGTCCAGCCACTCACGATTGACAGTCTACACAATCCCGGATTATGTGTGGTCCATTTAGTTAAAACATTTTTAGCAAAAACAACCAGCAAGACTTAGAAAAACTATAGGTGACAAATTTATGCCACTAAAGCCACAAGATCAGGCTGGTTATGTATTTTATTGAACGTATTGTTGGAAAAAAAACTTGATCTTGGATCGAAATGAACAAACTTTGAATCAAATATACCGTAATAATCTTGCTATTAATCTTGCTATAATTTACAGAATATGTCATTCATAGCAATCATTATTCTGATGATTCTTGCATTATTACAGTCATCATACGTTTGTTTTACATAATCTGGTCCTATTTATACTAAACGAATAGGTATGATCTAAAGGTTGTGTCGGTTCAATGAACCGTTGTACACTTGAAATAACTGTTAAAAACAGTTATTTAACTGCTTTGTAACCGTCATTGTAACTGCTCTTTTGTAACTGCTTTGACAGCGGGTGTGATTACCCAGTTGGGTGGGTTTGACCCGGTTTGACCCAACATTCTCCCCCCTAATCACAAACGCTGCGTCTTGACTTGTCTTCAAAGTAATGTAGGTTTAGTGTCAGTGTCATAGATGAGATGAGATTCTTCTTGCTTATTGTTTTTCCACTTCGTGCATTCTTTCGCGACTTTAATTGCATTGTATCCATTTCTTAATATTGTTTGATAGACGCCACGATCTTTTCTGCATTCTCATCTATTGTTGTTTCTTGCTCGCCATCTGTTTCTTTCTTGCTTCTGTACCTTGCTTATATAGAAACTATGAAGTTTCTCTTGCTCGCTTGCTTAGAATCAGTAATTGAATTCCTTGCTGTTTGGTGTTTGATCAAAGGATCAAAATTCTTGCTTTTTATAGAAACTATGAAGTTTCTCTTGCTTGCTTGCTTAGAATTTATGATTAAATTCCTTGCTGTTTGGGCTACTTGCTACCCAATAAACTTGCTTTCTGGGCTACTTGCTACCCAGTACGAACGTTGATCATCTTGCTAATCAACCTTCGCGCTCCTAAAAAAGGTTTGGTGGTTTGGGGGGGAAATAAAGACTAAACCAACCAAGTTTACTAATTAGGGCTTAACTTGCTTGATTTAAAATCAGAACCGAGATGGTTTCTGGTTTTTCTTGCTAAACTTGCTTAATATTGACCAACTTGCTAGTCAATATTGTATTTTGATCAAAGAAAATGATCCTTGCTATTTGAATCTTAAGGCTCGGGTCTTGCTATGAACCTAAGGATTCGATTTTTGACTTGCTAAGAACCTAAGGGTTCGGTTTAACTTGCTGTGAACCAAAAGGGTTTGGTTTCGACTTGCTATGAACCACAAAGAGGGTTCGATTTGACTTACTATGAATCACAAATGATTCGGTTTATCTTGCTAATTTGTATTTTTCAAAAGTAAAAAAAAAATATTTTTCCTTTTAGATAAAAAACAAAACTCGTTTTTTTTATATCTTGCTTACTTTAATATATTTTTCAAAAGTTGAAAGATATATTTAACTTATATTTAAAAGAGGTATTTTCTAAAACAAAACTAATAGGGTATAATTGTAAAGAAAATAAAATAAAAAGGGTTCGATGGTTTTTTTTTGGAAACCTGCTAGGGTTAAGAACCCGTGCCCCCCCCCCCCCCCCCACCTTTTTTTATCTATAACATTGCGCCTCATCTTTTCTCTTATTAGTTGAAACCGTGGCCTTTTTTTCTTCTTGGAGACATCAGCTTTCTCTCGTTTTCTTGATTTACAAACAGCTTCCTTCCTCTTGCCTTGGTGGTCTGTCTCACCGATTAAGATTTGCTTAACCCTTTCCTTCTTGTTTCGTAAACCACCAACTCCCTGATTTGTTGTGCGAAAACTAGGGTTTCGCAATTGGGATCTTGCCAACCCGCAAAGATTTGGGGCGTCATTCTAATTTCGATATTGATACTATGAATCGATTTTGGTGTGCTGTTCTTTATCTCCTTCAGAATCATGGGGGGGGGGGGGGGGGGTGGGGGGGGGGGGGGGGGTGGTTTGTTCGTTCCTTCTTGATTTTCTGATGGTGGCCCTTTGAATGATGACTTCCCTTTCTGGGTTTTGTGTTTGGTTTTGATCTTTGCAAACTGTTTTGGTCCGAAAAGGTGATTAAAAAAAAAACGCAGAATCTTTAAAACTTGGTATATGATGATTTCTGGTTAATCAACCGAGCTCTGATGCCAAATGTTGGAAAAAACTTGATCTTGGATCGGAATAAACAAAGCTTTGAATCAAAAAATATACCAGAAATAAACTTGCTATTAATCTTGCTATAATTTACAAATATGTATCTGTCATAGCAATCATTATTCTGAATGATTCTTATGCATTATTACATCCAAACATACTTTTGTTTTTTACATAATCTGGTCCCTATTATACTAAACGAATAGGTTATGATCTAAAAGTGTGTGGGTTAAATGAACCGTTTTGTGACTCTTTGAAAATAACTGTTAAAAACAGATATTTAAACTGCTTTTGTAAACCGTCATTGTAACTGCTTCTTATTGTACTAGCTTACAAGCGGTGTGATTACCCAGTTGGGTGGGTTTGACCCGGTTTGACCCAACACTATAACGTTAACATATCCACGCATGCAACGCCAGCCTATTTTCCTTGGTTTTTTTCTTTTAAAAAGTGGGTATATGCTTGTTTAGTGTGTGTGTGCTGATTGGGTGTGTGTAGTGTGTGTAGAGTGTGTGTTTTACTATATGAAAGGTGTGTGTGTGTGTGTTTTCACAGAAAGAAGAAGTGAAGAAGAGAAAGAGTTAGTTTTTTTTTTATAACTTATATAATGATTTATTTTGTTTTTTTAATTTTAATTTAAAAAATAAAAAATTAGTTTTAAAATTGTAAATGAAATGAATTTATTTAGTTTTAAAATTGTGGAAAAAAAATTAGTGGGTCCAAAAAATGTTAGAAATTGTAGGGTTTGTGATAATCCTGGATATCTTACTTGAATCGTGTAAAAGTCCACTTTCCGTATAAAGTATTTCGACCCTATATATGCCTGGGTTGCACGAAATCTCTATCGGGATAATTCAAGAAGAGAAACACTTTGTGTTCTAGGCACAAGATCACAAAGCAAGAAGATTAGAGGAATTGTATGTGTTTTTTTATTCATATTCTGAGACCAATACTTCCTATATATATATCATAGGAAGTTAGGAAGTTATGGACGGTTAATAGTGGTTAAAACTGAATTTAACTAACTTCCTGTCTAGATAGTTTTATATATTAACTCAACGAGTGTGCACTCCACACTTCCCTAACTCGTTTCCGAGCCGAACATAAAACTACATTGGTCTCTAGTAAATCACCATTACCTAAATGGCCGTCGATGACACTAAAATCACCAACAAATCCTCCCCCATTTTAGTGTAATCTTTGATTTACTAAAACATATATAAAGATATATGCAATTATGTTAAAACAAACATAACGAAGCAAACAAATGCATAAATGAAAATGTCTTGCGATTGAATTTTCATGAAGATACTATACACATTCGTTTCTACACTTTAAAGTTTGTTTGCTTGACACTTTACAAGCCATGTGTCCCAATCCATTAATGAACATATAGGAAGCCAAGTCCAAGCTTCTTGAAGCGGAAAAACTTCATGTTCACATAGGTGGTTTCTTTTAGTCATGCCCTGCTTGCACTTTTTTAAAAGAACCATTAAGAAGTTAAACTTCAACCTATCATCACTTGCAGGTCTGAACACATACTTTGGGATGGTAAAACATGTGTTCCAATCTCTAAGTGTGAGCTTTCCACATTGAATTCAAGCTTCTAACGTTGTATTAGAAGGGAATTGGGTATCTTACAATTAAAAGATTCAATGGACTTTTCATCCCTATTACCGACTTATTCATTAAGTCCGTAGCTAACCTCTTCGTCAAGTGGTAAGCTATTGATAGTGTACATTCACTATCTCAACCCATAGTAAACACATGGTAACATTGACTTTTAAACATAATACCATATGTTTAATAACAAGTCATTTAACCATTCTACTTCTTTAAAACAAGAAGTCAAACAAATTATCTTGATGCCATCATTGGATACGTTGTGCAACTTTGTTCCTTTGATCCCAAAACTACATCCACCAAGCGTACAATCCATCGCTTGTAGATTCTTAGTCTTATTGATCATTTATCCAACACGCATCATTTACGCTTATAATACTTATAGAACCCATGTTGTATTCTAAACCATGAGCCATGGTTTCATTCAAGAATACTCGAACAGACAAATCGTATCGTTTAGATATAACTAAATTATATTTACCCAACTGCAGTTAAATCGTCTAATATACAAATACCAGTATTCATTAGACAAAATAAAGTATGTCTATAACGTTACTTTGTAGTTCTTTTAGATACTTTTCTAATATAAACAATTAATTTAAGTATCCAAATGCATTTGCTAATGCAAACAAATAATCACCATCAGCCCATCAGGCACATCTTTTATGCCAAATATACTGATAATATCCAATTTAGTAGAGAACTAAATTCACCATCTTATAAATAACATGATCATGTATATTGATGTATAAGTATACTTTCTGCAAAGCAAAACCCAACTTTCTATTTATTTGAACCTTGCATAAGTGCTAATAAATATACTAAACATAATCATTTATTGATAAGATCTATAATAAAATTCATACAACCTTGAGATTACTATTTCTAAAAACAAAGTGCAATCCCTTTGTGTAAAAGAAATTTTTTTCTGTGATAATCAATAAAATTAATCCAGATCGATTGATCAATCACATGGGAAGGTTAAAATAACCGCCATAATCCATGTTTTACCCGTCAAAACATCATTCGATTTCTACCCAAAGATAGTTTACTAATCAAAATTTCATTTGATTATGCAGCAAAACATTAATTATTTGCTAATTTGAATTAAACATTATTCCATGTATATTCTTCATCCATTTCCATGCACTTGTTGATAAGTATCAAAATATTGTAGCAAATATTAAATAAACCAAATCAACATGCATGCGCCCTGGGTTCAGTAGACAAGAATACAATTCTCTAAATGTTTAATTAGTTATTCAAATGCAATTCTTTTATCATTGTCAAATCATACCAATGCAAGAAAAACTCATTATATAAAACTCCAATTCATATTAGGCTTTGGCGGTTAGCAATCAATTACCCGCCAAAATCATATGCAAAACAAAACAAATTAAATAATTTATCATTTTAGAATCTATCCATATGCATGTCTTGATTAATAAATATCATCAAGTTCCACATGCAAATATATATACAAAATAATCACTTGCATACTTTCTGGCATCATCAAATCAGGTATACATAATTATATTTCAAATTCACTTAGAACATGCATGACATATAATTAGTCACATAACATAATCATATTTTCATAGCAAGTATTGGAGGTTACGCTCCTCATACACACATATATTGATAAAGAAAATCAACATAATTCACTTACTTGCAATCAAATACGGAATTGTTGTTAATTTCTTATCCACCGTTTGAATCTCCCAAGTCTGATTCGTTCAAACTTCTTCATTATATGTATGGTATATGATCAGAATCTTAGAGCGCCTCTTACGGAATTATTTTATCATCTTCCTTGTTTATCACAGATTCACCAACCATGATTATCACTAAGAAAGAATTACTTTATATGATTGTTAGAAATTAGGGTGTGTGTGATGATCATGGATATCTTACTTCAATCGTGTAAAAGTCCACTTTCCGTATAAAGTATTTCGACCCTATATATGCCTGGGTTGCACGAACTCTCTATCGGGATAATTCAAGAAGAGAAACACTTTGTGTTCTAGGCACAAGATCAAAAAGCAAGAAGATTAGAGGAATTATATGTATTTTCATTCATGTTCTGAGACCAATACTTCCTATATATGTATATATATCATAGGAAGTTAGGAAGTTATGGACGGTTAATAGTGGTTAAAACTGAATTTAACTAACTTCCTGTTTAGATAGTTTTTATATTAACTCAACGAGTGTGCACTCCACACTTCCCTAACTCGTTTCCGAGCCGAACATAAAACTATATTGGTCTCTAGTAAATCACCATTACCTAAATGACCGTCGATGACACTAAAATCACTAACAATATGTGCACTTGCACTCATCTATGTTCGTACCGAAAATCAAGGTAGATACACTAGTAGTTTAGTTTAACAAAAGTATAAAACCCATCTTTTTTGTCATAGAAACAAATGCCATGCAACGAAAACGAAAAGCGAAAAGAGAAACCAGACCATGTAAAATTAGAGGTAATTAGCACATACTTTTGTTTTTAAAAAAAACTTAGAGCATCTATGTAACAGTTCCTAGTTCAGGCCGGTACTGCTTATCCCGCGTCGTGAATTAATCTCGGCCTATAATGTGAATTATTATTCTCGTTTTCGGCCTATTTGGCAAAAGCGTCGTTGTTGGTTAAGTTGCAAGCCGTGCTTAGGATTTGTATCCGTTAAGCAATTTAGAGATTTGGAAATCTCATATTTATGCTCCGGAAGCTTTATTATTGTATTTTATTATTTTTTGACCCTTATTCTCGCGTTTAGCCGAAACCGAGTCAAAAATATTATTTTTGCATATTTTAAACATTTAGGTAAAGATTTTAAACACTAAAATCATGTAATAAGAATTCAAAAAAATAAATATAACGAAAGCCCGTGTTACCGCCTCATTTAAACCAAACCGAGCCTAACCCTTTATTGTATTTTAGCCAAGGATTGGAGGAGTATAAATATTCCATAACACACACACTTAACCATTTTCAAGATCAAAACAAGAAAATCTCTCCCCCCCCCCTCCAGTCTTGTTCTTGCGTTGAGCAACCAACCACCACCATCATCATCATCATCATCAAACAAAATCTACTACTACAAATCCACTTAATTAACATCCAATAACATTTCCCATATCAAAAATCTAACATGCAACAAGTCATTTGGAAGATCTAGATTCATTAAATTTCTTGGGTTTTTGATTAAAAATCAAGTTGTGGTAAATTAGATCTAAGCTTTTTTGGAGTGTTTGGGTTGATTATAAAAGATTTAGAAATGGTTGTTTCGGGTTGTTCTTGGATTCGGCTAACAAAGGAAACAAAGGAGGGGTTCGAGTTGATTTTTGATCTTGATTTTTCTACTAGTTGTAAGTATCCTTAAACTATTTTCAATATTGTTTTTGAATGATCTTGTATATTTGAAGTTGCATGTTATGGATCCACACATGCATGTGTTAAATTTGTTAATTAGAGAGTTTGGATAATTGATTTTAGTAGGGATGACGGAGATAGGTTAGTTAAGAGTATTTTTGAAGTTATTGTGAAGCGAAAATGGCGATTTAATGGGTTTTCAAATGGGTAATTTCGAGCAGAATCTTGCGGGTCACTTTTGGGTGTCGAAAATATTTTTGATCCGATTTTGGGTTTTAGATTATGATAGAGTTCGTCCTCATGAACGTTTCGATAGATGAATCGTCCCGTAACTCCTAATAACGAAGTTTTACGGCCAAAAGAAGTTGAAAAAATACATAGATAAAAACTCAGCTTTTTAACTAAATATTTATTTTGTGCAGAAAATAAAAAAGGCAAATTGGTCATTTTCTAGTCCGTTTCGGCCTTCCGTCAAAACACAAAAGTTGTCCAAAACGTTGTTTTACGTATCCTGTGAAAAAATTAGGTCCAACCATGTAGGAGTGTCGGGTCAAAGGTTAAAGTCAAACATGGACAACTATATATATAAAAAGTCAAAGCTGATAGAAAAATTAAATAAGGATTTTAGTTGTCGTCGGACGTGTTTAAACTCGTAAAAACTCAACGAATGTTATTTTATAGATAATATGATTTTTGGGCGGGGTCGTTCACTTCTAAAAATAGTAAGTCTAAAAAGAGAAACTTTATATATGTGTATAAGAGTAACGTCGGAAATAAGAGTAAGAGCCAGGTGATGGAATGTGGGTGTTACCGGAGGGGTAATATTTAACCGACAACGTCAACGTCTTTGGAAATCCAAATTTTCTAGAAATGGTAACTTTCCAAAAATAGAAACCTTCCGAAAATAGAAAGATTTCAAAAATGTGACGTAAAATATTTACGAACGAGATGTTAATTCTGAGACATTTTAATGAGTAAGAATTAGGGTGCAAGTGTGGATTCCATAGCATACTTCTTATTATTTTCTATATATATATATATATATATATATATATATATATATATATATATATATATATATATATATATATATATATACTTTATATATAAAGAAGGCATGTACCCCATAGTTATATAATATATGGCTAAATAGTGACTGGAATTAATATAAATATGACTCAAGCCACCTCAAAGATTGACATGGACACCTAATTTGCTTTAAATTTTTGGATTAAAAAAAATATGTTTTGCCGAGGGTATTAGACTCATGGATCCTAGGTGGTGTAAGATGCGTGGCGGGAGCATTAAACGCCTTCGGAGCCTTAAAGTAACACAAAAACCACAACAAATTCGAAACACACCCGCTCGTCGGGCGGGTTACGTAACTAGTATATAATATATGGGGCTACATATGACTGGATTAATATGAAATAGTGACTCAACGCCACCTCAACGATGACATGGACACCTAATTTGCATTAAATTTTCGAATTTTTCAAAAAATATGGTCTTGGCAAGGTTTAAACTCATGACCTATGGTTAAGATTTAAGGATGTTAACCAACTGAGCCAAGCCACCATTTGTGTTTTACTATCTAAAACTATAATAATATCTTCTAAAAAAACCATGTATATATTTTTGATTTTCAAAAATATTCTTAAAGATATACTCCATAATTAGATTTGATATTTATCCAAATCAATAATTTTTAATCAAGAAAACTCTACTAAATACAAACCCTAATGACCAAAACCATCATAAGCTTATAACAAAAATTCAACAGTAAGTTTGTGTTTCAATTTACCCTATATTTTGGTACAGGAAAATGTTGATATTCTTATTAAACCATCTACAGAAGATATTGTGTTCATTAATGTAGCTGTTGCCCTTACAATTATGGAGAAATGCTTTGTTCCTATGGTGGATACAAGGACATGTATCCATATGATACCGCATGTAATGTACAATTGGGGGTGAGTCTTTAGTCCATGTTTTCAGGGTACTGATGGAGCTATGGATTTACTTTATATAATAATGCTAGCAAATATTATTGGCATGAGTTTGTGATTTTGAACATGCAAAAACTATTGATTACCTCCACGATGTGTTATCATGTAGACATACAATACATGTAAAATAAAACTAAAATCTTTAGAATGTTTTGGGTTTGATGATGATTCATGCAAAAAAGGTTAAATTTTTTAAAAAGTGATTTGAGTGTTTTGGTTATGTTTAGCAAATTATAAAACATAATATGTTTTACAGCTCTGAAGCAGTTAAAAAGGCTATTAGTTGACATCACGTTGTAGGAATCATCTCTCTTTTTAATGAAATTGTTAGCATGACATATCAACGGTTCTAAAGTTTTTATTTCATATCAGGCTGTTTCAGGAGGCGTCTTGCTGAAACTACCATTCCCAACCATCTTTGAATATCTTCAGGTTAGCATATATACTCATTTTTAAGTTAACCCTTTAATATTTGGGTTAATATATACTCAGATACTCCTTGGCTGTGTTTTTATCACAAGTTGGTTAATTTTGTTTAACTCATTACTTGAGATTATGTATGATGGCTCTTTGGTGTTCCACGTATTCATCCTTAACGATGAGCTACCCGAGGTTCCTTATATATTGGTGCTGTCTCTTTTATTCATGAAAATATAAACCAGTTGGACATGTATATATCCATGATGGTCCTGTTTTCTTTACAGGCTTACAAAAACAATCTTAATAACCCACTCGACCCACCCTTTATTAGTATAAAGAAGCACATATCAATGGTTGCAGTTCCTATTTTTTTCTAATAAAAAGTAACAGGTGATGGAGTAAAAAACATAACTAGCTTAGGATCTGAACATCGGTTTGTATCACATGGCTCCGATCTTAATTCTGGAAGGTTAGTGGATTTGTACATAATCCCTCATAGTTTAGTACATAAATGTTCATATAATTTTATGCTACTGATATTTAACTTATTCAGGTCCAACAAGATGAGACTTCATGGACCATGAGCTAGCTGGCCTTGCTGAACGTCCTGGGATGAGTTTTCCTATTCCATAGATTAAGGTACGAGTGATTTAATTATGTTTTGTTCATGGATGGTCAGATGGTATACTCACCTACTCCTCTTTTTCGAAGTCGTATATGAGACAACTTTTGACAGACCTTCACTGGACCATTACCTAGCTGGGCTTGTTAGTCGTCCTAGGACGAGGTTTTCTATTCCACAGATTAAGGTACGACTGATATTCCACAGAGATTTACAATATAAACCCATGTGTAGAAATTTTAAAACGGGATTATCTAAAGTTTATGAATAAACTTAAAATTGTTTTTTTTCTTTTTCAGGTGTCTATATGGATCTTTTTTACGTCTAGAATACTGAATGTGGTCACTTTTAGATTTGAGGTATATTAAGCTTTTAACTTTTTATCTTGATTGTCAGGGCAGTTTGTATGTGGTAACAAACATCACAGTGAAGAGGAAGGTTTAACGAGTCATGAGGCAAGTCCTTAAAATGAACATCTATATTGACGTGTTTTTTATAAATAACTGATTGAAAACCACTGCTTTGTAAGTACACCACAATAAGACAAATATGTGTTATGCATTGGCACATTCATCTTACTGCAAGATACATGCATGTTTGGAAATAATGAGTTATATTCTCTCTTTACAGGTGAATGTTGCATATATTTAAGCTAGAGAAAACAAACAATCTTTGGTGAAATTGGTAACTTGTGAGAGGTATGATACCTTTAGTTCAATTCGTGATCACATAAGGTCATATAATTATTGACTTAGTCCACTAATGAAATTACTTGAAGTTCAATTCGTGAGTATACACAGACAAGAAAAAATGATATATTCCATTATGTTTGGTATAATGTCTTGATTTATACATTTTATATATTGATGTGACGAGATTATTCAGCATGTGGCAGGTTTACTCTTCCGCCCTTACTAATTTTCGATAATTTATCTCTCTAACACACTTTCATAATTATTGATTCTCTTTTATCTTGATTGTTAGGCCATTTTATAATTATTGATTCTCTTTTATCTTGATTGTCAGGCCATTTTATAATTATTGATTCTCTTTTTCAGGTGGCTATATGGATCTTTTTTACGTCAAGAATACTGAATGTGGTCACTTTTGGATTTGAGGTATATTAAGCTTTTAACAGTTGGTGGTTTGTCAATTGCTACATGGCTAAGTGAGCTTAAAGCAAAAGCACCATTAAAATACTAATGCTGTGACTTGTGAGATTGCACTACAACCATTTGAGGCATGTACAAAAGTTTTTGTTTCGCGTTTAGATTTTGTTTGATATAAAATTATAGATACTTCAGGACTAAGTGGCGTGATTTGTATCTCTAAATC
>BQNB010050467.1:0-17959 GCA_026074375.1 Tanacetum coccineum | reverse complement strand
TCAATTTCACTAGTCATTGGGGATAACGACCCGGGTGATTATACTTACCCGGTTTAATATACGTATTATATATTATATTATATATTTTTTTGAGAGTAAATTTTCCTTAGGGAATTTTCTTAATTGCTCTTTGAAGTATAATATTTTATAAATATTTTACGTGTATAAAACTAGCAATCAAGCCACATGAATTCTATGTTTGTGTGGCCTTTTATAATATGTGACCAAAAGTGTTAATAAGTGTGACCATATGTTGTTTAAAGTAAAGAAATATGTATTTTGTGTGGCTATTCATCATCCAATGGTCACATGAATTTTCTGTTTGTGTGACCTTTTGTAATATTTAGTCACACAAAGCATGAAATTTAATGATGACCGATTTTACATTTTGTTCTAAATAATAGCCACGTGAATACTTCACGATGTGATTGTTATGAATATATATTGGTCACATATAATCACCTTAAATGTGGCCATAAACATAATTTAGTCACACATTTAAGCATGTTTTTTTGGTATTTAGTCATATAGAATTAAGCATGAAGTGACCAAAAGTGTTAATAAGTGTGACCATATGCTGTTTAAACGAAGAAATATGTATTTTGTGTGACTATTGATCATCTAATAGCCACATGAATTCTATGTTTGTATGGCCTTTTGTAATATGTGACCAAAAGTGTTAATAAGTGTGACCATATGTTGTTTAAAGTGAAGAAATCATCCAATGGTCACATGAATTTTATGTTTGTATGGCCTTTTATAATATTTAGTCACACAAAGCATGAAATTTAATGATGATCGATTTCACATTTTTTTCTAAATAATAGCCACATGAATACTTCACGATGTGACTGTTATGAATATATTGGTCACATATAATCACCTTAAATGTGGCCATAAACATAATTTAGTCACACATTTGTGATATGTTGTGGCTATTGTAAAGGCATATAGTCACATGATCGTGCTAGAAGTAAATGTGACTATACACATTAGCTTTTGGCAAGCTAACACAAACTAAACTTTAAACACACATATTAAGTTACGTGACCATATGTACTGGATTTTGGCTACACTTAAATAATGTGTGACAAAATGTTTAGTGTGACCATATATGGCATTTGGTCACAGTGTTCAAGTGTGTGACATATATTTGTCACTATTTATATGTATATCGTGACTAATGATTCAACCTTACTTTTCATTTGTCACGCGTCCCAAATTCATATGTGGCTAAATAATTAGCAAAAGATAGCAGTCACCCTTAAATAATGTGTGACAAAACTTGACTGTATGATTTAGACACATAAAAAATTACTTCATGTGACCATATATGCCAATTTGGTCACATTGTTCAAGTGTGTGACATATATTTGTCACTATTTATATGTATATCGTGACTAATGCTTCAAGCTTACTTGTATTTGTCACATGTTCCAAATTCATATGTGGCTAAATAATATTACCAGTTACCTTTAGCCACATAATGTTCGAATGTGTGGCAATACAGTTCTAATGGTCACACAATCAAAATTTTCATGTGTGGCTAATTAGTAAATGTTGTCTATTTTGGTACCTTTAGCCACATAAACATGTGAATGTGTGGCCGTTCCATTTTGCCCATGTGTGACTAAATCCACTTTTTGTACTAGTGTAGATTAACCTCTACGGTCATCATGTAAACTTGATTTCTTCTTTTGGTTTTGTTTCTTCACTTGATTCTCTTCTAACGCATATATAAGGCGTGATCCTATCTTTCAAACTTTCGATAATTATTTTATGTGTCTCCTAATATATATTTTCATCATCAAAATACAAAGGAGACATTAGTCATCATCTTGCACCAACAATAACTTTAATTATTTATTTATTTCATTATATAATTGATTGAAATATGGACACGATCAGGCTTCAATGGGGATCGAAGAGTTCTTGGGGTGAATACTTGATTGGCAAGTCTTGTATAACATGTGACAAGATAAATAGAAACACTACGTTAAGTGAGGCGCATGGGGTGTCCCTACGAATCACCTCCGGCGTGAGAGTAAGTATGTGCTTTTGGGAGTAATGAATGTATGTAAAGTAAGTAACTGTGTGTAAAAAGCGTAGAACATACCTGAAGACCTTGCCATCTATTTATAGGTAGAGAAATAGGATGAAACAAGGCTTAGCACAATAATCGGTGATCTTGGAGGTGTCCCACGATTTAAGGGGTGATTCCAGGAACTGTGTAGTACGATCTCTACCTTGGCAGGGAAGATTTGGTAGAGAGGGAGAATGTGGGTTTTGACTTAACCAAGTCTGACCTTTGCCCTAGTTTCGTCGAAGACCTTACCATGAAGGGTGTGGGTCTTCGTGAGGCGGATTTCTATACTGGTAACTGATAACCAAACTTTTTAGGGTTAGATTATATTTCAATTATAGTATAGTATACGTAAGTATTCCGAGAGATTCAAAGAAAATTCCTTTTATCCAAAGGAAAATCAAACATCCCCCGGGTCGTTCTCCCAACGAGGTGCAAATTGAAAATCGAGAACGTTCGTGATCGCGCGTTTGAATGGTTAAAGATTTTTGGAGTTGGTTTTTCTATTTCTACAACTAAAATGCAAAAACGAATAAAGAAAACCTAAAAACGAAAGCTAAAAGCGATTAAAACCTAAAAACGAGAACGGGATTTAAACCCGTTCTTTAAAAAACGAAATTTTGAAATTTAAACCCTACGGATGCAAAATTAATTTTCCTAGGACCTAAATGATAAAAGAAAATTTTCTAAAAAAGAATTTTATTTTTTTGACTTTTTAATAATTTTAAATGAATTAAAAACTGTTTTAAAAAGAAAAATTAATTAAAAATAGTGAACAATTTTGGAAAAATATGAAAAAATTACAAAAAGTAGATTAAAGTGTGCTGGATCTAAGAAAATTAAAATGGTGGTGCCAGCTTATCTAGATAAGCCATAAATAAGCCAAAAGGGCTGAATAGCTTAAATGAACAAAGTGTGTATAAAACTAAAGTAAGGTGGACTAGTAACTGAAAAAGTCCCATGGGTAATTGGTTAGTGTGTGGGACGTGTGGGACTAGTGTGTGCTATAAGGGAGGTCATGGGTTCGAATCCCATGCCTCACATTTTTAAAAAAAAACTTATAAAACAGACAAAATTAAGCAAACTTAAAAAAGACAAATTTTTTATTACTCAAAAATAAGCTGGAAAAAGCTTAAAAAAGGACAGAATGCTATTTTACTCTAAGGACTATATAAGCTAAACTGCTAGGCTTATAAAGGCAAAATAAGCTAAGGTAAATGAGAAATAAGCAAAAACAGATGAGGGTCTACACCTAATAAGCTCCTACAAACTAAAATAAGCTAAGAGTATAAGCTAGAAAAGCTGAAAATTCAAGTAAGCTAAATTGCTCAACTGTTGGCTTTTCTAAACACAATAAGCTCAACAAACAACTAAATAAGCAAACACAAATGGTCAACTACACCTACAAAGCAAAATGAACAAAGATAAGCTAAGGAGATTAAGCAGAAAAGCAAAAGAAATGACAAATAAGCAAAGGGCTAATATAGGCAGAAAAACAGCCTAGGGAACCACTTTTGGGCTTAATTTTAAGCACCTAAGTGGATCCTTATGGGCTTAAGGCTTATATGAGCTTAAAGCCTAACCAAAGGGCTTTCTAAAAAAGCAAATAACAAAAAGTTTGAAAAACAAATAAGCAATTAAAAAGGCTTGGAAAAGTGGCTGTCACAGATGCACCCTTCTTTTTGGTTTTCTAAAAAAAACAAGTGGGCTAATGCAGGCACCCAAATAAGCTACAAATTAAGCTCCAATCTTAAAACTAAGTCAAAACAGATTTAGTTTGGCCTAAAATGAGCTTATGCTCAAAAAGGCAAGACCTAAAAACAACTTTGAGGATCTGATAATCGTGTATGAAAAAGGGCTTTTGAGACTAAAACTTGACTTAAAAGAAGAGTTGACAGATTGACCAAAGCTAAAGCAAACCAAAAGAAAACTTAACTACTGCTATTGACACATAAAAACAACACTAAAATAACTTGAAAAAGCTGGTTTAGAAGGCCAAATCAATTAAGCACTTGTGAGACTGTTTGTCACCACAGTTTCAAAAACACCCTTTAGAAAATAACTTAAAAACCAACTTAAGACCTTAAAAATTTTGAAATAAGATTAAGGAAAGCTTAAAAAGGCTGGCCAAAGGTGGCCAAGTGACCCAAACCAATTTTTAAACCAATTTGACTCTTTTTCACCCTTTACCCAAACAGTCCTTTAAGATTTCAAAGCTATTTTTAACATTGATTTTAGGAGTTTTAAGCCAAGAAACTTAAAGACAGATGACAATAGTACAATATTAAGCAAAAATAAATACAATGAAAGTAACTTAAACAAGCATAAAGAAGCAGGAAATAAGCATAAATAAGCACTGCTACAGTAAAAATAAGCAAAAAATGAAAAAGTGAAACTTACAAAGAGTCCAAAGCTTATGGCAAGGAAATAAGCTCTCAACAGCTTAAAAACCAATCCTATGTGCTTCCCATGAAGCTCTAAACCAAGGCCATCCAAGATACACCTTGCCTCTTGCTTTCTTGGACAGATTCTTTTTTTTTTGTGATTTTTTGATTTTTTGACAGAAAATGAAATAAGAGCTTATATAAGCTTTCAAAGGCTTAAAAGCTTATACAAGAGCTTAGAAACAAATATTTAAAAGACAAGGAATTTAAATGACAAGAATTAAAAGAAAACTTTAAAATTTCATTAACTTAAAGGAAAATTACAATGCTTAAATTAAAGGACAGAAATTTAAATGACCATGTATTAAAAAGACAGTATTAAAATGGTACAAACTTTGTTAATACAAATGATGATTAAACAAAAATTCAACAAAAGCTAATAAGCTACATATGCTTATATTTATACTAAGTCTTGGCCTTCTTGCTGTGTTTCTTCTGTGAGAGAGCCTAAGGATTGTGTTTGTTGTGTGAGTGGTATCCCCAAAGTAATCTTGGCCATCTATCTTTCTTTCTCTCCAATCCCTACAATCGCAGCCCTTAATTTCTTGTAGTTTACCTTTAACTAATGAGGTTTTATGGGATTGCCAACATGGCAAATACCCATGTGAGTGTAGGGTTTAGGATGGTGATATTTTTGTTTGTAGGAACAGTAGCCGAGGTGGGGGGGACGAAGGGTGAATAATGTAGGCTGGAAATTTGGTTTAACTGTGTGCAGGGTAAAGGTTTTAGGTTTTGGCAAAAGTGGTCCCTTAACATGTGTTGTTAAATTACACCGAGAGTCCATGTGGTGGGTAAGTTTTGGGGTTTTGCCAGGTTTGGCCCCTCAACATATATCAATATATTGCACTCACAGTCCATTAAAGGACTAACGATGTTACAAGTTAAAAGGTCTTGGGGCTTAACTTTGTTAAGTGTGTAATGGGATTATACATTTGTTTGGGCCGGTTTGTATAAAAAGAGGGTATTGGGCCTTTTGGTCTTCATGATGCTTAAATGGGTTGACCCGGCCCATTAGATGGGTACGGGTGGGCCCATTTAACATTTCTTCGGTTTTGGCTTTGACTTTGACTATTGACTTTGTCGGGGTTGACTTTGACTTTTTTGGACTTTGTTTTTTTCACGCTCTTCCATTCCGTGCTCGATTTTGTCTGTTTTTTGCTTGATTTTTCGTCCTTTTGTCGGATATCCGTTTCCTGCATAATATAAGTAAAAACATACAAATACAATGTATTTTTGGTACGTTTTTTGTCATTTAAGTCCGGTTTTAATGGAAAATGGTATGTGTAATTAAGCACATACCAAAATCCCCCATACTAAACTATTGCGTGTCCTTACGCAATGCTATAAGTAAGCACTAAGAAAACTAAGACTTTTTAATCCCACTCGACTAATAACCTCGAAAAGTAGTTAAGTGTTCGTCAAGGGGAATTAAAGAATCAAGAGTTTAGAAAAGCCCCGTTTTTACCATTTTTAAATATACACTTATTCCTACACATATTTTTGTATTTTTCCTTTTTCTCATTTTTTTGTACTTTTCTTTTTAAGCAACTAACTAACTTATTTGACTTTCGTTATTTTTATAACTTTAAGGATCATAGAACAAGATGCATTTCAATCCTAAAATGCCCCAAAAAGGATAAATTCATCGTCCCCGACTTTTCACTTGTCTCAAACCAAGCTTAAAACGAAATCACCGTTAAATATAAGTTAAGATGCTAACACTACTCATATTTGTAACTTGTGAACTTTTCACTCCCGACAATTATTATATATTAGGTGAATGTGCCATTTCGAATTTCAACCATGGATCAACGTTTTGCAAAATTCTATGCTTCACGTTCCACCCGAGAATAATGAGTTTGAAGGCGAGATCATCCCATGTAGCGACTTTCGTCTCGGCACATCCCAACCTTGCGGCTAAGTGACCAGGCTTTTGACACCCCACAGAGACTAGTATCGGGACTCACGGACCTTCGGTTTCAAAAACTCTTAGGTTTCCCGTATATACATAAAATCACAACTTAAAAACGGAATAGTCTTAGTTCAAAAGCATATTTAAATTTAAGAAAAAGAGATTTTCCCTATATTTATTAAATCACATTTACTACACTTAATATAATTATTCATCCTTTAAACTAATGAAATCCTCGACCTTTTAGAAGACTGCAACATCAGTTGTGAGCCGGCAAGATGCAGCAAACTTTTATCAGTCTCGGATAATTACTATGTGCCTTATTTAGAAGACTGCAACATTGGTTGTGAGCCGGCAAGATGCAGTAAACTTTTATCAGCCCATAGTTTATTATTATTATTACCACATTTTTCATCTTTTTTTTCTTTTTTTTAACATATAATACCACGATATAAAGAAAATTTCTTTTTAGAAAATTTAAGTATAAATTTGAACTAAAATTATTGATATCGACTATACTTCAAAAATTGTTGATTTAAGTTTAATTTTCGAAGAGAGCACGTATTATTAATCCGGTTAGAAGCTTATGGGAGAAAAAGCCACAAATTACACTTATGAGCTCTTAAGATTTCCAACTAATCCTTGTTTAGCATCTAACTCATAATTAACTCTATCATTTTTCGTTCTTTGCAAATTTAAAATCTTTAAAAAGATTCGCGAATGCTTAGTCTGAAAGTTAAGGAACAAGCTAGAACTCAACACGCTCGATCGAGTCAAAATTTATTCTTATTCTACCCATCAGGAAAGTCAAAATTGTGACAAAACACTTATTTTATTTTTGAAAATTTTTATTTTTTTTCATTTTTTTGGTATTTTGGTGGTAAAAACGGGATTACGCGAAAACAACGACTGCAGGCACAATCAAATCGATAGATCCCCCCATACTAGAACTAAACATTGTCCTTAATGTTTTAAGAAGGGTCTCTACGTAAATCCTAAGCCGTTTATTAAGTATGCTTAAAGATAAACGTTAGTCGATAAGATTAGGATATTGGATTCCCAAAATGAAGCTGAGGATTTGAAGCTCGAGTGAACGAAGGACAAAACCACTAGCACGAGAGGCTTCAAAATCCGGGGCAATCCTGGACATACAACACAAAACAGAGAGCACGGAAAATGGAAGAGGCGAGCCTCTCACAACACACTTATTCATTACTACTATTATAAATATATAAGGATAAGCATGGGTTGCCACCCACGAAGCACTTGTTTTAGGTCACTTAGCTTGAGCCGATCCCCCCATACTTGAGTTGTTCATGGGGGACAGAAATGGAGATACGGAACATCCAAAACACGAATGTCCTCTCCAAAAGAGCAAGGAAAAATCTCCATCGGGCTTTCAAAGTTTTTAATGACTTTGAAAGATTTAGAGTCCCGATGAGATAATTTCGGGAGAAGAGAAGTATAAACTCCTTTAGAAGTGAGAATCCCCGGGTTGAAAACTATTTCCTCATTTTCGGATGAAAACGAGAGTAGAGTTTCGGACCCAGGAACTTCTTTGTGGAAATGAAGTTCATAAGGAGGAGGATTAAAATCCTCAAGAATTAAAGAAGCATTAGTGGTCTTCTTTACATTCTTTGCACAGTTGGTGACTCGAATAGTGACTTCAAAAAGGTTCTCATGAATGAATATACCCAGATTAAATACTTTGTCCTCGTTATTGGTTGAAGGCAAAGCATCAACCTCGGAAAAATCCTCATAGAAAAACAAAGTCACACTCAGGGGACTACCGCTGTGCTACAATAGCTCATCCGGTAGAGGTTTGTTAGGTTTAATATTTAAGGGTGTTTTGGGCTTTAAGCTTACAGCCCACTTTTTGCTTATTACACAGCTTATTTGATAAGCTGTGTAAGTTTTTATATTTTTCATAGGATCTACATTCTTTTAGCTATTTTGTGTAATTTTTATAGAATTTTTTGTAAACGTTTAGTATTTTTTATAATTTATTTTCTTTAAAAACTTTAAAAAATCATAAAAAATAAAATATTAATCAGAAAAATATAAACTTTTTTTTAAAAATTTTCTTTTTTCATATATTTTGTAGGAAAAATGTTAAAAGTTTCGTAGGTTCATTTTTTCAAAAATTCATTTTCTAAAGAACGGGATTTGTCCCCGTTTTTGTTTTGACTCGTTTTTGGGTCAAACGACCTCCGTTTTCGTTCTAGTTTTTTTTAAACTTCATTATTTGTCATTTAGAACACATTTGAAAAGAAAATTTTAGTCTAGGGTTTAATTTGCAAAATTTAGGTTTTTACCCCTCGCGTTTTCACATTTTCGTCTACGTTTTAGTTTAAAATTGTTCTAGCTCTCGTTTTTAGGTTTAATTTATTCGTTTTTGCATTTTTAACTTGTAGTAATAGAAAACCAATCATAACTTTGTCATATTCAAACATCAATCATCAATCCGTCATTCGATTTTCCATTCAAGCCTCGTTGGGACTTAACGACCCGGGAATCATACTTCCGGTTACGTATATATATTTTATTTTGTGAACTCTTGACCAAACCTTGGCTAAAGGTATTTGGTTGATTGTTTGCTTATATATTATATATATAGATTTTAACGAATCAATCTCTCTCATAATCAACGATGAGAAAATCAACGGGGAATGTGAACTTTCTAACCGGAACAAAGACATCTCTTGCAATTCCAGCCGGTGTACAAATTGTCCGGTTAGCTAGTTCAAGGGTCATGCGGGTGGAAATAAGCTCGGTAAACCTAACTTTTTCCAAACCCATAGTGGCATCAAGTTGATGCTAGCACCTAGATCGGCTAGGGCCTTGCACTTGAGCTTACTAAAACCACACGGAATAAGAAATTTCCCAAGGTCTCCAAGTTTCTCGGGTAACTTCTTAAGGATAACCGTTGAGCAATTTTCATTAAGGGGTGTGTTTGCCAGCTCTAAAAGTTTCTCCTTATTGGAAAGGAGACTTTTAAGCATTTTCTGGTACTTCGGTATTAGAATTAATGCATCAGCAAGAGTGATATTGATGTGTAGTTGTTTGAACATTTGCCAAAACTTATAAATTTGGATTTCATCTTTGTCTTGCTATTTTTCTTGGTTCATTCTTGAAGGATAAGGGATATGAGGGTGACAAGAATCCCTTTGGTGCACCACATAATTTCTTAGTGAAGGAGGTTTAGCTTTTTGGACAAGAGGAGGTAGGACCTTAATGGTATACTCAGTCAGTTCCGGGTCCGTTAAAGTCTCCTCTGCACGTTCATCCTCCTCTGGATTAATGAATGGAGGAGGCATAAGAATGAAAGGTCCATCAAGAACAAGACCACTTTGAGTGGTGATGGCTTTCAATTTACCTTTCGGGTTAGCAATGGTGTTGCTAGGGAGAGATCCCGAACCCGAAGAAGAAGCGGTGTTCATTTGGAAAAAGCTAGCCATCATGTTCTTAAGCTCATTGGTTTGGTTAGACATTGAAGCTTGAATCAAAGTTTGCATTTCATTTCTTAACTCATTTTTCACATTGTTAATTTGAGCTTGCATGGCTTTTATATTAACCTCATTTATCTCCTTAATTTTCTCCAACTCACTTAAAGGAACAACTTGATTTTGTTGAATTGAAGCTTGATAAGATGTATCTTGATTGAAATTGTTTCCTCGATTATATCCTTGAGGTTGGCTAAACCGGTTTTGATTATTTTGCACATTTGGTTGAGCAAAACCCGGTGGTCGAATTTGATTAGCCACACTCGGAGGACGATAACCAGAATTACCCTGATTGTAGTTAACCGCGGCTGCTGAAACGTATCCTTGAATATTATCCCAAAATTCCAGGAAAGTGTTTCCATCGACGGCGAGACACTGATAATAAGGATGAGCACCACCACAAGTAACACAAATTTTCTCAACGGGAAGCTGGAGGTGGGGTTGCTTAAAATTATTTGAGAATAGCTGTCATGGCGGTAGTCACAGCAATTGTTTGCTGATTTACTGCATGAGTAAGTTTAGCTATCTCAGAGGAAGAAGAATTAACATCACTTGATTTCACTTGAGAAACAATCGATTTGTTTCGTGAATTGCGGACCTTGGATTTGTTTTCAATTTTCATCAACACATCTTGAGTATGTCTTTCCAAAAGATTGCCACCGGTGG
Organism: Tanacetum coccineum; assembly: GCA_026074375.1. NCBI lineage: Eukaryota > Viridiplantae > Streptophyta > Magnoliopsida > Asterales > Asteraceae > Tanacetum > Tanacetum coccineum. Next base: position 7,351 of record BQNB010050467.1, on the reverse strand, counting down.
TAGAATTCAAAGAATCTTGGTCGGCTAGGTTTAAGGCATTGTAGAAGGTATCAAGTTAATGCAATTCAGTAAAACCATGATGAGGGCAGGCACGAAGGAGATCCTTGTAACGGTCCCATACCTCATGAAACGATTCACCAAAAACGTTGTTGAAAGTTGGAAATTTCATTTCGGAGATTTGTCGTTCTTGAGGGAGGAAAGAATTCATTGATGAATTTAGAAACAAGATCTTCCCAAGTGAGAATAGAACGAGGGAGTTCTTTTTTGAGCCAACGACGGCCTGCCCCCGCAAGAGAGAATGGAAAAATCAAAAGATTAATCGCCGAATTAGGCACATCCTTGTATTTTATTGTGGAAGTTATTTTGTTAAACCAACGAATGTGAACATGAGGATTGTCTTTCTTAAGTCCGAAGAATTGGTCCGAAGTCATCATATTAATGAGACTATGCTTGAGCTCGAAATGCTCAGCAAGAATTGGTGGAACCACAATTGCCTTTGCATAACCGTCGGTGGGTGCACAGAGCAATTCCGCCATAGTACGTTGATCGACCATCGTATCTAAGGGAGATTCTTCCAGAGAAAAAGGTTGCTTTGAACGTCTACGATTACGACGTTTTGGATTTGAAGTAGTTGGATTAGGAGAAGATTCACCAACTAGATTCAAAGAACAGCGAGTGCGCATGCACTAAGGAAAAGAAATCAAAAATTAGAATATTTTTTGGTTCGATTGGTCAAGAGTTTACGGTAGCTCTCTAAATTACGCACAAGGAAGCGGAGGAGCTGGTCAGCGCGAAGCTATTTAAAAACCCTTCTCCTTTTAGGTCGAAGTTCGTTGGATCGACCCGCCTTATACCCCCCTTATAGTTTGTAACTCAAAGGTGAGACGATTTAACAATTAACCTCACTGATTGTTTTGTTGTTTTCAATTTTTTTAGTACTTTCAATACTTTAGGAAAAGTATTGTTGGTATTTTTAAGCTTTATAATAAGAAGAAAATATTCACAAACGGAAAATTATAACTTCACGAGGAAGGGTCTTCAAAAACTAATCTTCAAACGAAACACGATAATCGTAACACACCTCCCAAGCAGCGGAGCCAAAAATTGACCGCTTAAAATAATCCTTTTTTACTATATATATAAATATAAATATCAATAATAAGAATTCCGTAAGGCTTTTAAAAAGGATAATTACTTTTACCCAAAGTAAAACCCTAATAAACCTTCCCGGGTCGTTTTCCGACGAGGAGCGAATTTGAAAATCGGTTACGTTTGTGATCGCGCGTTTGAATGGTCAATATTGGATTTGGTTTTCTATTTCTATAACTAAAATGTTAAAACAAGTAAAGGCACACTAAAAACGATAAGCAATTAAAGCTAAAACACTAAAAATGATAACGGGATTCAAATCCCGTTCTTTAAAACACCAAATTCTAAAATTTTAACCTTACAAATGAATATTTAATTTTTATAAATCCTAATTGATAAAAGAAATTTTTTTAAAAAAGAATTAGATTTTTTTGACTTTTATTTTATTTAATATGAATTAAAAAAAGTTTTAATATAAAAAAATTAATTAAAAATATTAAACTAATTTGGAAAATTCTAAAAATTTTGTGAAAAATACTTTGCACTAAGCTGAATCTAAGAAAAATAAGCTGGGTTCAACAGCTTATTGAAATAAGCTCGAAATAAGCAGAAAAGGGCTTATAACCAAAAAGGAAAAAACGTGTATAAAAGAAAAGTGATGTGAGGTTATAACGCAAAAGACCCAAGGGCAGGATGGTTGTGTGGTGTGGTGTGTAAAGCATTGGTTGAGTGAGGGAGAGGTCTCAGGTTTGAGCCTTGCTCACCTCGACGTCTCCTTCACTCCTAATGTTTTTATTTTTGCAAACTTTTTTATGAAAAAGCTTAAGGACCTAAAAATAGGCTTAAAACCTAAATTGTTTTGGCATTTTGGGTTTACTAAGCTAAAGAAAAAGCAAAATAAGCTAAGACAGCTTAACACCTAAACCTAAGAAGCACTTAAACCTAGAAATAAGCTAAAACAAATAAGCTAAAAAGCATGAAAAGGCAAGAGGACAGTTTTAACTTAAAACTTAAAGGCGGATTTAGGAATAAGCTTTTAAAAGCTTAACTTAAAGTCAAATAAGCTACAAGTTTCTTAAACTAACCTAATAAGCAAGACTAAACACCAAATAAGCAAGTCCAATAAGCTTAGAAAAGCAAATAAGCTTTTTGGCCAAAAATGAGAACCAAACAGCCTATAGGGCACTTTTTGAGCTTATTTTTAAGCTACTTAATGGATCCTTATGGCTTAAAGGCTTATATGCAGCTCAAGCTTGTCCTATAAGCTACAATAATCAGCAATTAAAAAGGAGTTTGAAATACAAATAAGCCATGAAAAAGCTTGATGAAAAAGGCTGATTACTCAAAATGCACTCTTTCTTTTTGTTTTCTTAAGAGACAAATTGGCTTTTTGCAGACCTACTTTAAGCAGTTAAAATAAGTTTAAAAATACAAAATAAGCTAAAACAGATTTGGATTGACAACCAATGAGCTTATACTCTTAAACTCAGACTCTAAAAACAACTTTAACTAATCTAAATTTGAGATTTGAAAAAGGACTTTTACTTTGAAAAAGAAAACTATGATACTTGACAGATTTTGACGAAAACTCAAATTGCAAATGCACTCTTAAACTAGATCAAATTACTGCATATTAGACTCAAAAAACAAGTATTAAAATGACATCAACAAGCAATTAATCAAATTCTAAGCAGATAGGCTGATATATCAAACTAAATTGCCACAGATTCAAACATTGATTTCTAAAAACCTTAAAAATGAATTTTAAACTTTGAAAGCTTATCAAAACAGATTTAAACCAATTAAAAGATATTGTTAAAGTTGATTATATGACCCAAATAGTTTAAAAACTTATTTTGACCCATTTTCCTTCTTGACCTAAACACCCCTTTAAGTATCTAAGGTCCATTTTAAAATTAATTTTCACTGATTTTAGCAAAGGACTTTAAAGACAGATGATTAGCAATCAAACTTAAGACTTAATGAGCAAATTTTAACTAATGAAAAGCACTTGTCAATAAGCAAAACAGGTTAAGCATATTTAAGCTAAAAAGGATGGTTATGATGAAAACACAAGTAAGTGACATGTAATCAAAATAAAAAAAAGCATCAATAAGCAATAAACAATAATAATAAACAACAATAAGTAGTAATAAGCAATAAGAAAGCAGTAAATAAGCAATAAGCACTTTTAAGCTAAAAATGAGGAAAGTAAAGACTTACAAAGCCCTTTGCTCTAAACAAGGGCAAATAAGCTCTTAAGAGCTTTGTCTACAAGCTCTAGCTTGTTCAAGAACAAGCTAGTGACAGCAATAAGCCCATCCCAATTTGGCTTATCATCCAATATAGCTTTTTTTTTGAGGTGATTTAGTGAAAAAAGCACTTAAGACAACTATAAGCTCTAGACAACTATAATGTTTAAGTAAAACACTTAAGTGAAATATAAATAGTAGCTTTATGACTTATAAAACGTTTTTAAAGACGATAAAGTGCATTAATCATAAAAACAAGACTTTAACATACAAACTAAATTTTCATTAAACTGTAATAAAACAGTACAGTAAGCCTTAAAAAGAACTTACAAATATAAGCTGAAAAAAAACACTAGAAACCTTAAAGTGCTTACAAAAGGCCATATTTAAAAAGAAAATCAAAGGTCTTAGGTTCTCACTTGTGCTATTTCCCGTAGCGACGTGAGCTCAAGGGTGTTTTCTGTGTGAGAGACTCAAATCATCATCGGAGCGTCGTCCAAAAATCTGTTCCCAAGTAGAGAAATCTAACCTTTGATTCCTTTGTGTCTTTGTCCATCAACGAATAAAAATTAGTGCATTGCCAAAGTGGATTTGTTTATGGTATTGGGGTAGAGTTGGCAAGGGATGGTTCTGTTTGTGGCACCAAAAGTCTAGGTTGAGAGGATGGATGTGCACCAGTAAGGTGGAAAATGGGGGCCAACCCATTAAGCCCTTAAAATTAAGTCTTATAAGTTAAAAAATCCCAAGAACCCTTTAAACCTTAACCTGGCCCAACATAAGGCCCAAACCCACTTAACTATAACACCCTTAAACCCTTTACACTGTTAGTCCTCAAGGACTAACATAGTAAGTCCTTAGGATTTGCACCACTCGTCCTTACATCCTCAACCCCGTTAACCCAAATCATATCACACCCCTTTCTCACTAAAATTACTATTCATCATCACTGTCACTTTCCCACCTCGACCCCTGCTCCAACAAACAAACCCATCACTTTTCAACTCAACCCCACTCCACTAAACACCAAATGTCACCTTGGCAATCCTCTAAATCCCTATTCGTCAAGGATTGAAGACAAAGAACCAATGGCTAAGATGATAGGACTTGGAGACCAAGCAAATTTGATGGCTAGGATGGATTTTGGACTTCTCTCACACAAGAAACACACTCTTGTAAGCCTTTAAGACATCTAGTTTTCAGTTTTTCAGCTTATATTAAGTCTTTTGAGCTTATTGTACTTTTTCTAAAAGCCTTGTACTGTTTTTCTTAAGTTAATGAAATTTAAGTTTTTATGTTAAAATCTTGTTTTTATGTTAATGCACTTTATGTTTTAAAAACGTTTGATAAGCTCACCTAAGCTCTTTTTATATTTCACTTAAGTTGTTTTACTTAAGCACTATAAGTTTTTCAATAGCTTATAGTGTTTATGTCTTTTTACCAAGAATCACTCAAAAAGCTATTTGGGAAGATAAGCCAAAAAGGGAAGGGCTTATAGGTTTTTACTAGCTTGTTTTAAACAAGCTAGAGCTTGTAGAAAAAGCTCTTAAGAGCTTATTTGCCCTTGTTTAGAGCAAAGAGCAATGTACTATCTTTTTCATTTTTTGCTTATTTAACTGTTTGCTTATTTATTGCTTATTACTGCTTAATATTGCGTATTATTGTTGTTTATTGCTTATTTGTCATTGTTTATTGCTTATGTGTCATTTGCTTAAGTTTTTAATTAAAACTGCCTTTTATAGCTTTTAAATTGCATAATCTAGTTTGCTTATTTAACTGCTTATTTTTTGTGTTCTAATTGCTTTATTATGCTTATCTTACTTTGTGCTTAACCTATTTTGAGTTTTATTCAGTGTTCTAAGTCTGTTTGTAGTTTAAAATAGGTTTTGAATATTTCAAGGAGTGTTTGGGTCAAGCAGTAGTAACCCATGTTACTACTGTTTGAGACCACTTGGTTTTAAAATCTGAATTTGATAAGTTCTTTTAAGTTTTTTTAAGCAGTTTTCAAAAGTTTTAAAAGTCTAAAATTAAGTTTGAAGGTGTTTTCTACAAATTCTTTAAACCTGTGGTTTTGAAATGAATCTGTGGCAATTTAGTTTGATATATCAGCCTATCTGCTTAGAATTTGATTAATTGCTTGTTGATGTCATTTTAATACTTGTTTTTTGAGTCTAATATGCAGTAATTTGATCTAGTTTAAGAGTGCATTTGCAATTTGAGTTTTCGTCAAAATCTGTCAAGTATCATAGTTTTCTTTTTCAAAGTAAAAGTCCTTTTTCAAATCTCAAATTTAGATTAGTTAAAGTTGTTTTTAGAGTCTGAGTTTAAGAGTATAAGCTCATTGGTTGTCAATCCAAATCTGTTTTAGCTTATTTTGTATTTTTAAACTTATTTTAACTGCTTAAAGTAGGTCTGCAAAAAGCAATTTGTCTCTTAAAGAAAACCAAAAAGAGTGCATACTGAGTGAACACCCTTTTTCATCAAGCTTTTTCATGGCTTATTTGTATTTCAAACTCCTTTTTAATTGCTGATTATTGTAGCTTATAGGACAAGCTTGAGCTGCATATAAGCCTTTAAGCCATAAGGATCCATTAAGTAGCTTAAAAATAAGCTCAAAAAGTGCCCTATAGGCTGTTTGGTTCTCATTTTTGGCAAGCTTTTAGAAGCTTATTTGCAAATTTGAGTTTTGGATTAATGCTTTTAAGCCCCTAAATGCAACCTGTCTTTTGTGCTTTTTTTAGCTTAGTTATTTTAGCTTATTTCTAGGTTAAGTTGCTTATTAGATTTAGCCTTAAGCCTGTTAATCATTGTTAGCTTATTTGCCTAATCCCTTAGCTTATTAGGTCCAAAAAAGCCAACAGTTTAGCATTTTAGACTTAGTTAAAAAAAAGCTTAATCTGTCACTTTTCTTTTGCTTATTTCAAGCTTATTTGTGCTTTTTAGAAAAGTTGCTTTTATTAAAAGTGCTTATTTTAGCTTACTAAAAGCTTTTGCAAAAAGAAATTTTCAAAAAAATAAAAACTAGGGAAATTGGGAAGTCATGGGTGAGCAAGGCTCGAACCCGTGACCTCCACAACTTCTTCCTAGTCTTTACACACACACCACACAACCATCCTGCCCTTGGGTCTTTTGCGTTATAACCTCACAACACATTTCTTTTATACACGTTTTTTTTTGTTTTAGTTATAAGCCCTTTTCTGCTTATTTCGAGCTTATTTCAATAAGCTGTTGAACCCAGCTTATTTTTCTTAGATTTAGCTTAGTGCAAAGTATTTTTCACAAATTTTTCAGAATTTTCCAAATTAGTTTAATATTTTTAAATAATTTTTATATTAAAACTGTTTTTAATTCATATTAAATAAAATAAAAGTAAAAAAATCTAATTCTTTTTTTTAAAATTTTCTTTTATCATTTAGGATTTATAAAAATTAAATTTTCATTTGTAGGGTTAAAATTTTAGAATTTGTTTTTTTAAAGAACGGGATTTGAATCCCGTTATCATTTTTAGTGTTTTAGCTTTATTTGCTTTCGTTTTTAGCGTGCCTTTACTTGTTTTAGCATATTATTAGTAGAAATAGAAAACCAAATCCAATAAACTCGATTCTCCATTCACGCCTCGTCGAAAACGACCCGAGAAGGTTTTTAGGGTTTTACTTTGGTTAAAAGTAAATATCCTTTTAAAAAGCCTTACGGAATTCTTACTCTTCTATAATTGATATTATCTTATTATATATTTATATTATATTATATTTATATATATTAAGTGACAATCAATTTTTGGCGCCGCTGCCGAGGAGGTGTGTTACGATTATTGTGTTTCGTTTGAAGATTAGTGTTTGAAGACCCTTCCTCGTGAAGTTATCATTTTCCGTTTGTGAATATTTTATTCTTATTATAAAAATTAAAAATACCAACAATATTTTTCCAAAAGTATTGAAAGTACCAAAAAAATTAAAAAACCAACAAAACAAATCGTGTTGTTAATCGTTATAATCGGCTCACCTTTGAATTAC
>BQNB010050466.1:14836-41493 GCA_026074375.1 Tanacetum coccineum | reverse complement strand
CTGGTGGAGTTTAATTTCTAGGAGACAAGCTAGTCAGTTGTTCGTCTAAAAAGCAAGATTGTACAGATATGTCAACTGCAAAAGCGAAGTACATATCTTTGTCTGCATGTTGCGTACAAGTCATATGGATGAGAACGCACTGCTTGATTATAGATATCGTTACACCAAAATTCTAATGTAATGTGATTCAAAAAGTGCAATTGCCATATCTTGTAATCCGGTACAACAGTCTTGTACAAAGCACATCAACATCCGATATCATTTTATCAAGGAACATGTTGAACAAGGTACAACTGAACTTTACTTTGTCGGGACGGAATACCAGCTTGCTGATCTATTTACAAAAGTCCTTCCAAAAGAAAGGTTTGAGTACTTAGTTCATAGGATTGGTATGCGATGTATGACCCCAACACAGTTGGAACGTCTCGCAAAGTTATCTTTTTGAAAATGAAAGATTATACATCAAAATCTTTGTAAATACATTCAAAAACAAAATTAAAAATTAAAAAATGCAATGAAAAATTAAAAAACGCACACAAAAATATTGTGATTTTCTGTACAAATATTAAAACAAAATACAAAATTTGAAAAACACAAAATAATAATTTAAATGATGCAAACACATATCTTCTCTGATTTATCAGTTTAATGATGTTGTTTTCACAAATTGTGATTTTCAAAAGCTTTTAATGCATCATTAACTGAGGGGGAGTTATTCATTTTTCAAAATAATTTGTCATCGATAAAATATGTGTTTTGTAATCATTTTCATTCACAAAAAGAAATCATCTTTTCAAAAATCATCATCTTTGAAAAATCAAAGTATGCTGAAAACTGCAAGAAAACAATCTCTTGAATAAGTTCTTTAGGTAGATATTTTTCAAGGGGGAGTTATAAATTCTTGATTTTATCAAAATTCTTCTCAAAGTGTGTTCAAAACTGCAAAAATAACAAACTATCAAATAAATTCTTTAATTAGAGATTTAATTGAGGGGGAGTTGTACAATTTTTCAGTCACTTCATCATTAGAAAATCAAAAGTGAGATATTAAATGCAAAATAACAATCTTTTGAACAAGCTTTTTTTTAAAAAGGGGGGAAGAAATTCCAAATAGATATTTGTTCAAGGGGGAGTTATAAAATTTTTGAGTAACGAGATTTTAACTACAAATATAACTCAGAGGGATAATTGGGAAAAATGGTTTAACTCCAAGGGGAAGTTTCTTAAAGTTATTTTGGACTTTCAAAGGCATACGAAATCAAGTACAAGGACTAAAAATGCCAAAATTCCAAACTTATTTTCGTATGTATAAAACCAGCAGGTTTCATACGAAAGCTTATCACTTTCGTATGCAACCTAAGAGCTTTTGTAAACTCTCTCCATTGCCTGAGTTTTCGTAATCTTTAAAACACTCGATCCAGATCGATTTGTGATTCTCTGAGATTATCAAACGTAAGGATATAAGATCTTACTCGATTCCTTATACTTTTAACCCTTTTAATTAATTGATTCATAGGTTTAGTATAGATCTAGAGTTTTGTAAAATTGAAAGTTATGATTGTGAGAAATTGATTGAGGGAAAACATTCTTAATAGTATTGTGATATGATTTGTGTTGTTAGATCATCAAAAACAACATGTTTGGACCATTAATTAGAGGGTTACGTAACCGTCACAGGTTTCATATGGATGAATATGAATTTTCATTGATCGAATTGGACTCTTAAAAATTAGAAAGGATGTTATTTAATCAGGTTTCATAAAAAATTTATAATAAACATCATTTCTAATACATAATAATGCATACGAAAGTAGTTGTCGATATATACCTAGGTTACGGTTTCGTAAATACTTATTGGGTCATAACATGGGTTTCGTAAATACCTATTGGGTCAAAACATGGGTTTCGTAAATGATAATTAGGTCAACACAAGGGTTTTGTAGATGCTTATTAAGCCAGAATCAATGAGTTTCGTATATTAATTTGGGCTAAATTTTGTTTTTCTAATTCTTATTAATGGGTTTCATAATTCTAAAATGGACTAAATTTTGGGTTCCGGATACTTAAATGGCCTGAACTGTTAAGCAAATGACATTTAACAAATCCAATGATAAATTTTGTTAAAAAAATCATATTTTTATATTGATAAATATGGCAAATGGTGAAGATCACATCCGGTTATGACCGTTTTATAGAAATTACTAGAATGAGGAGTGAGTAATCTACTAACTACCCGGTTATCATATATAAGAATATGATGTTGTTAACTAAATTTTTCATTCAGTGATGATTCAGAAAGTACTTCAAATGCTTTATGAAAATTGTGATTCAAATGTCTGTGATCATTTCTCAAAATGATTCTCATGTTCCAAACGGCTAATTCCAAAAGTTTAAAAAAAAAATGTTTCTAACACCGTGCAACATGGTTATACTGACTTTTGAACTCAATGGGGTACATGGTCTAAGTCATGTCCGGTTTTCGTCGTTTTCTACAATGAACAGAATGAGGAGTGAGTGACTTAGTGACCATCCAATTGTTATTTCATAAGTTTGGTTATACTATCATCATTTTTCAAACGTTTTTGAAAAACAAGTGATTTTGGGCAACTTTCTTTCAATTTTTCTATCAAAAAGTTATACTTATGTGTCAAAAGTGATACCCTTTTACTGAACATTTTTTTAAAGAATGTAAAGATTACTCTTGAATTTCTTAAACATTAATGGTTTTCACTACAAGTGTTTTTTTTGCCAAATCGGTATTTTTCAAAATCAGAGTATATCTTTATTATTCTTGTAAGAGTTTCATTTCACAAATTGCTTTTTGGTGAGGAAACTCAAATAGAAAGAAAGATAATATCCATACGCGAAAAAGCAAATCTGAGTATGCTTGAAAAAGAAATGCCAGAACATACAAAATGAGAACAAAAGAATAAGACGAATAAAGCGTATGACATGTACCCGAAAAAGCAAGAACTTGTACATGAGAAAGAAAATGATCAAAATATGCTCAAAAAGAATTGTAGAGCATATAAAAACAGACATAGTGGAAATAGACAAAAATGTTATATAATTGTTGATACTTCATATATTTATCTCATTTCATTAATCACTTCAATTCATCACATAGTATTCATCATGGTTGACAACAACAACAAATCATTCCTGCGGATCAACTTGTCTCCACAAGATATCAAAACATTAGGAGATGTAATAACTTTGATGTGCTCTAGAATATTCCATGTTCTATGGAATGCAAGATTGTGGGACAAATTTTGATTGATCATGCATTGAGTCATGCTCCGACTACGACTGCAGATGTCCGAGCTGTTTATTTGCAAAAGTTTTGGAAGACAATCAGCAAATTTGTAACACCCCCAAAAATGAGATACGCAGCGGAATATAACATTTGGGGTGCTACTTCATAATACATGCACACGAGTCCTAGTAAATGCCAAAAATACGTTTATTAACAAATTTCATCTCATTAGTTTAAAGAAGAATCAGAGTCACAAGATAGGTCCCAGACTATACAAGTCATATCACGACTTTATTTCAAAAATGTTTCATTAATTTATAAACATATGTTCACCGAGCATTCATTCTTGATATCCGCGTTCCGTCCCATCCAAACTATCTTCATACCTAAACCTGAGAAAAACATGCTTAAAGAGGTCAACATAAAGTTGGTGAATTCATAGGTTTATATAAATGTATAATCCAGGACCGCAAGACTTTCCCTGTGGACATGCATCCCATGCAACCATCACAGAATGTAATTACGTTTACCTAAGCTCATGACACTGAAGCTCGACATATATGAATACAATACATAAATATTGCCTACATTGCCCGTGATGATGTTCAACCCGTAACATCCAACACCCGACATGATATACGTTCGTTTCCAGTAATAGCTAGTCACCCGAACGGGGAGGTCAATCCCAAATAGATCTATCTATAATCACTCGCGCTTCCAAACCATGAATTAACAGTTCATGATTCAAGGGCATAGCGGGTTATCGCTACTTAGGCAAACACATAATCATGATAAAATGTACACTTGCGTCCAATTTGTAAAACAAAGCATGTTTCTCACCCCAAAACTTGTAAATCAATAATTGTAAAACATGGGGCTATGAACTCACCTTGATCAACGATCAAGATCAAATAAACCGAATAAATCACAACGAAGCAGCAACGATCTCGACCACGACCTATAATTATGTCGCTCGATTACAATATGTATAAAGTACTATCAGCGATGTGTACATCGTTACAACGAAAACATATATATATTTATATATGTTTACATACATATATGTGATGAGAAATCCACTTGCGCGTCCTAACCTTAACACTGAGTATATTTTATATATACTATTTTCCATTTGTACTACCCGGACTAACTATAACACTACCAGTAGTAACCATTATTATACTACCAGTACTAATGACAAAATTACTCTACCAGGAGTAACTAATATACTACCAGTAGTAATGACAAAATTACTCTACCAGGAGTAACTAATATACTACCAGTAGTAATGACTATAACTACCAGGAGTAACTATAACACTACCAGTAGTAACCATTATTATACTACCAGTACTAATGACAAAATTACTCTACCAGGAGTAACTAATATACTACCAGTAGTAATGACTATAACTACCAGGAGTAACTATGAATACATAATTCCTAACACACTTAATTAAAAATCTTTCTATTTTCAATAAGTTTCCCTTTTTAGTAAGTCTCGACACAATATTATGTTCATAATAATATTTATTCACCTCGTCGAACCTTCGACGCTTAATTAGTCATTAATCTCTCATAATGATATCACATTCCGACTATTACGAAAAGTTACCGTTTTATACTTTCCATATTTAGAATCGACCAACGGTCTCAAAAAATAGTACTTACGATAGTAGAGTAATCGATATTTTTTATTAATCGAAATCACCTTCACAACACGTGAACGTTTATTAAAGTCTTCTTTGACTTTTATAAAATATATTTATTTTCTAAGTCTGACCCGACCAAAACGACCCACTACATCACATTTTCATAACTCGGGTTCTAAAGAGAATTCATGCGAAACGATATTCCGAACAACTTCTTAGTTTTAGCCGAGACCCGAAACCCAACAGAAAATGACCCTACAAGTTTCTGCCGAAAAGTATTACCAAAACGCATACCTGCGTTTGCGTTTTTGACCCGTTATAAGGCGTCTTTAACTCTAGAAAACCTCGCGGAAAGGTAAAACGTTATTTTGAACAACTTTCCAGTTTTGTCCGAGACCCGAAACTCGACTGAAATGGGCGAAAACGCACTCGCATCAAGTCTGATGCAGTGTATTAATTTCCAAAAAGCCAGATTTTGCCCCCGCCTTAAGACCCGTTATCACTCGCTTTTAGACTTAAAGAACCTCGCGGGGAAGTAAAACGACCTTCCGAACGACTTTCATGTTTCGACCGAAGGCCGAAACGGACTCGAAAGTGCCGGAAATGCCATCTTAAAAACCTGACAGCAAGCTCCTTTTATACTAGTGCTGAGTTTTCATATTAAGAATATATCTCGTTTTCGCCATAACTTTTTCGTTATTAGGAGATACGAGACGATCCTTATATGGAAACAATCGTCTAAGCAAGCTCTACCATATTTCCAAGCCTAAAATCAGATTTAACGAAATCTCGATCCTGGTTTGGCGTGCTAAACTTTCTGCTCATAGTGAACTTATTACAAACCACGCCAAAATCCGTTTTCGACCAACTAGCTCATCAAAACTACATCTAACATGACATACAATTTATACTTAGCCCACTAAATCATTTTATATCACCATGCACTAGACGCCGCAAGTTTCAACCGATTTCATCACATATATACACATTTACGTATATCAATCAAATGAATGAAATAATATAAATAAACATAAAATGAAAGCTCACTATGCTATATGGAGCCAAGTCGGGAAACACAAGGCACTCGTCTCGTCCTTCTTGCTTCTTAGTCGTGGCTCACCCTCACCCGAACCAAACCAAAGCCAAACTCGAACCAACCCAATAACTTTCAATAATCAAACACACCCTTTGTGTCTTGTACCCGGTTCGAACCCACAACCTTCCAAGCAAAACCACTTCCTTTGACCCTTGCTTGGTTCGAACCCTCAACCGAACCCAATGACTCCTTTGTTTCAAAAATATTCCACTTCACATAAACCTTGATGTATATCTATTTTTAATACATGTAATCTTCCAATCTTTGCTCCAATACTTGCAAATGGTTAACCAATGCTTGTAAACACCTTAGAAGGTCTTAGGAATGATGTGTGTATGCTTGTATAAGTGGTAGAAAAATTTGTATGGATTGTGTAAAGGGGTGTTCTTGAGCCGTGGCATGTATAGAGAGAAATGGGAGAGATTTTTGTGTTTTACACCTTAGGAATGTGTTTTGTATGTTTTTCTTACTAGTTAAGCCTTTATATAGGGCTTAACTAAGGTTAAGAAACTCTAGTTAAGTTAACTAGGGTTAAGTTAAAGGAAAATATCTAAAAGATATTTTAGATAAATATCTAATAAATATCTTATAAATATCTTGCATAATATCTCTTGTAAATATCTTGTTAATTAAACGCGAGCCTTAAACGCGAGCTATGACCAAGGTTGAGGAACAAAGATGACACGGTTCATAAAATGATATTTTATGATCATAAGAATAATAGCGAGACATGTCGTAAATTTTTACGATGCTTAAAACGATTAACGAACGCAAGATCAACCGTTGACTCGCGAAACGTCAAAAATAAAAATTATCAATTCTTCTCCAAATTTTTCATAATAAAATACGAAAATATTTATTAGCGACAAATAAAATTTTAAATGTCGACGCTCGTTCACGGAAACTCGTAAAATAATATTTACGACATCGGGCACGCAATCGTCGTACAATGACCTAAAACATGGGGTGTTATACAAAAAGCAATAAGACAAAACGCAGATAACAAACCGCAAGATACAAAACGCAATCACACACAAGTCGCAGACATCAAGAGACAAATCGCAAAAGTAATCAAAACGTTCTCCATTCAAAACGCAAGAGACAAATCGCAACAGGAAAAACGTAATCCGACAAAACGCAAGGAATATTATATTCAAAATATACAAAACGCAATCATTTTAAAAAATTTCAAAATGAGGGTTTTAATATTATTATATTTTAACGGTCTTCATATACAAAACGCAATGACTACGTTTTAACCCTGCTTAATATTTATTAATCAAAACGCGATGGGATTATCAAGGACAAAACGCAGTTAGGAATCAACAACAAAACGCATCTAATAATACAATAGGCAAATCGCAACCAAGACTGTTAAAACGCAATCAAGAACATTCCAACAAAGCGCAACCAAGAACATTATAACAAAACGCAATCAAGACTGTTCTGACAAACCCCAATCAAGAACATCATATCAAAACGTAGTTCACCAATATTCACTAAATCAAAACCTAAGAATGATTGGGCAACTGAATAACATCTGAGCACTATTATCAGTCATCTTGCAAGCAATGGCAACATATAGCAACAACAATCAAGGTCGGTTGACTAGTGAAATTCAACTAACCACACGGAAATCAATAAGGCCATAAACGAGAGATAGGGGAAACAAAATAGGACATCAATGAGGCATCATATATGTAATCTAATGCTAACCTAGCAAACAAAACTCAATTGCAAACACTAACCTAGATTTAGATGAAGATTATGTACGAAAACCTTCAAAATATAAGATTTGATGTGACTAGGGCCATGAAATTATGGATAAAGCAATGATAGATGATTAAGAACATTAACCAAGCATTACCTAAGTAAGAAATCACACAGAGGGCCACGAATCAAGAAAATCGCAATATGAGTTGTGTTTTGGGTTGAGAGAAAAAGATGAAATGCGTTTGACTGGTTTTTTGGAGTTTTGACCAAGTCAAAACGCAGAGGACCATTTATACCTAGGTTAAACTTTCAGAATTTGGCAGTTTTGGTCCCTCCTTTTCTTATTTCATTTCCATTTAAGATATAAGTATTACTAAGGGATTATCTAAGATGCATAAATGGCACAAATGGTCCTTTATATTTTATGAGTTTAGGAAACAAATAGCAAATAGCACATAAGACCCTATACTTGCATATAACTGACAAATTTGGCCTTTTTGAGTTAACACAAGTTTAACTCCCCCTTAAAATGTAACCCCATTAGATACAAATCTTTTCTCAATTAATTGTTCAATGTATTAAGATGCCCGATAAATGTCATAAATTTTGAAAAATACTCTCCCTCTCAATCAATGACCCATTTTCTATTGAAAGAGCTGTAGTCGTTGATTGAGTATCAAATTTATGAAAACACAAGTCCGAGTGATTTTCCAACAACATTAAACCACCATGTGAAACCTCTTGTTCTCAGCTTGTCTTTCAGCAAGAGTGCTGATTTTCTTATCCATTAGTTCGGTGGCGAACTCAATGGCATCTTGCATAGTCTTTGGCTTAGTTGCCATCACACTGCCATGGATCATGTCGGGCAAGCCACCGACATATTTCTCAACCTTGTCTGACTCTTCTGGTCAGATGACCGACCCTCTTGCAGTTTGCACATTTTACAGTGCACGGGCCATTGTGATGAAACTTGCACTTGTTGCACAATGGAAGAGTTCCAGCATACTCCTTCCTTTCACCAGTCCCAGCGGCGTAAGCTTGAGCCACATTCTTTCACGTTTTCCATGGCATTGCATGGGCAACTTCCGGAGTAGTAGTCTTAACGTGAGAGTTCCACCACGTCAAGGCATTTTCTTGCAGAGTACAAGTCGCAAATTTGACTTGGCATGCTACTGTGCAGTTGCTTATACTGAAGACAGACTCCATCTTTTCGAACCACTGAGTGAGTCCGACAACTCCCTCAGTGCCCTTAAAATTTAAGGGTTTGCACTTCAGGAAATCCGGGTAGGTGCATTCACGAGCAGCGTGTTCATTCCTTCTGACACCCGTTCCTGAAGTATGGCTGTCGTCGCCATTTCTGTTTGCATCACGTGCTGTTAGTGCAGCAGTAACACCTTGGTCAATCATTGCCTGAAGTTGGGCGTTGGTGACAGTTGTGGTGGTAGGATTTTCTGTAACTGGTGTTGACCTTGGGGCTCTTTTTGGTGCCATTTCCTTCAAAATCCCAAAAATGTAAAATTTGTTTAGTTCCCAAAAGTCATGCTCCGAAATAGAGTGTTGTAAAGTGATGTATGGTCAATATGAATGTGCGCTCATGGCATAAATGGATGATGGTAAGATATCATATTCGATAGCTTAATGTTTAGGTATCGTTTTAGAACCTATGAGCTTATAGTACTACCTTGCCTAAAGGAATGTTCTAGTGTTTATATAAATAACCCTTATATAAATAATTGTAGGATACACACAAGGTAGGGTAAGTATGTATATATATGCATATATATATATATACCTAAGTCACGTCCGCAAGTAAGCAAGTAGTGTGTCTGCACATATCAGACAAATATTCATATAGTGGTCTTACCACTATAATTACGCATAATTGTTTCACATAATGCCTCACGAGTCCTAACCATCCTCAAGGGAATTTATCAAGCACCTCGAGTTGTGTAACAACTTGTCATGGCTCCATCTCGCAACTCATCAAACAAGAACTGTCTTGAGATTCAGTCATGAATTGGTACACATCTCGACCTAATTAATAAATTTACTCGACGTTGGACAATACTCGAATTTTTATGTTCATCTAACTTCACATAGTTATCATATTGCATGCACATTATGCATGGTCTTGAGGCTATGGTGCAACCCACCATACCTCAACAGGGTTCTAGTGTTTGTCTATCCTACAAACATGTATATAAATCATGTAAGCATCTAGTATGACCAACTAATGCAACAAATAGTGTATGTATGTCTCGTAAAAATCTTTTGAAAATGTGATCGTTGAAAGTGGTTATAGTTTAGGTAAAATTCAACCTAGTTCTCTATAACCTTGGCTCTGATACCAATCTGTAACACCCCCAAAATTGGGTCGCAGCGGAATGTATTTCCGGGAGCGTTACTTCATGATCCCATTGCACAAGTCAGGAGAGAACGACCTCTAACTGAGTCGTTTGAAAAGAAATCTTGTAAATTTGGACTCCAATGCACATCAAGTATGTCATACATCTATTTCACCTGAGAAAAATATGCTTAAAAGTGTCAACATTAAAGTTGGTGAGTTCATAGGTTTTTGTAAGTATGAATGTAAATCCCAAAACTATATATATAGGTTTACTGTGTTACAAGTTTCGCCCATACAAGACTTGCAACGCATAAACCTACATATATAGGTTTACTTATATAAAATCCCAAAATGTTTCAAGTATATATTGTAATGAACACAATATATCAAAATGTTTCAAGTATATATTGTAATGAGCACAATATATCAAAATGTTTCAAGTATATATTGTAATGAACACGATATCCCAAAATGTTTCAAGTAGATATTATAATGAACACAATATCCAAAAATGTTTCAAGTATATATTGTAATGAGCACAATATCCCAATTAGTTTCAAGTAATCTTATATTGCCTAGTATGCAACATAAATATTCATGTGTGTATAAACAATGACTTACGATTTCTCTAAGTTCATGGAAACTGCGACGTAGACTTGTAAGTATGCCACTTTATTCAAGGCACGTAAATGTTTTATTATTATATAGTTGTTGGTCGTGTAGACACCAATCCATTCAATATCTGGCATTGGAATAACTTCGTTAGTTACGATCACTGTACTAAGGTGAGAGCTAATCATGCCTACCGGGGGTTGTCAATCCCAATAGATCTATTTATAACATTCGCATCATACACCCTCCAAGTGATATTACAGGTTCATCAACCTAAGTATATTCGTAATCATTCGAGTAAGAGTCAGTATGTGTTTACATTTATAAAAGTAAACCAATTAATTTATCTCACGCGAAATATAAAAATAAGCGTATAAATCAATATGATAATCAACCTAATTAAATGTATTTATAATCAAGCATTGTTCTCACCTCAAAAATTCCTACGCATATACCTCATGTCGCATTGTAAACCTAAAGCGCATTATTATTACATTAGGTCGCAATTAGGATACTTACACGCTCGTGCTCGTACTACCAGTAATATTGTATCACCTTGTGCTAGAGGTGAGTTTCATAGCCCATTTACTTTCTTTATAATTGTTTTGAAATACATGGGGTGAGATACATTGCTTTCTTTTAACTATGGACACAAGTAGCTTTAAACTATTCTGGATTAGCCTAACTACCCGTTAACCCACTTTGGCCCACTATCATGAACCGTTAATTACGTTGTGTAAGCATGAATGATGTAAATAGATCTATTGGGATTGACATCCCCATTCAGGTAAGTAACGCTTACTTAACCGACTGTACTGGTCACACAGACGTATACCAATTGGGAAACTCTAGGTGGTCTTGGGTTAGACACCTACCGGGCAACAACTTGTAACAACACAAACTCTAATAGTAGCTTCAGTGTCATGAGCTTAGTGAAATCATAATTACTTTTCTATGTCATTATATCTGTGATAATGGTCATACTTGGAAATCTTGTGGTCCACACTTATTATTGTTGACGTTTTAAGCATGTATTCTCATGTCATTAACTAGCATGTTGTATGGCTAGCACTTGAAGTCGCATGTTTGTGTCACTGTAGCGGTTGCGTCACATGATGATTTCTTGTATAAATCCATTCGTTGATTGTACAAAAACTTATAATCCCTTTTGACGTGAAACTTTGAGGATTGTCATGTTTAAACTACTTATATATTTTAATGAATCAACGCTGTACTTTTAAAATGACTCGTATATAGGTCGTTCTTTATATTCTTGTATCTTGTACAATGAAGTCAAGACCCTAGATACCTTTCCGCTGTGAGAGATTGGTATCTAGAGCCAAGGTTATAGAGAAATAGGTTGCATTATTAAGCCTAGACTATAACCATTGCATCATAACATTTTATCATAACATTCCATGTACATACTTACTATACGTTCACACTTACTTTATGCATATGTTTACACTTGCCTTTATATAAATGATGTTTTATATAAATATTGAAACTCGTCACAGTCGATCCCACTGGTTACCTTACTATCTGATTCCGAAAACAAGTTTGAACACTCTTCCCATACTTTTGGAACACCTACATCACCTCGTAACCCACTACTTAGAAACATGCCATTTGATAAAAACACGACTTTAACTTGTCGAATCGTAACGTACCGCCTTGGAACACCTGCTTTTCGAATATGACTTTATAACGTCTCATTCTTCTTTAATTCTTGTAATTTTGAAGAAACATGCCACCAAGAAGATAACCTCTAAGTTTGGCAGCTACCGAACGACTCATAGCCCAACGTGTGGCTGAAATGCACCCGTATCAATCGTCGTGTCGATAGAAGTTTTGTGTCGACTGCATTTATCCCTTTAATTGATATAACTTCAACTGCATTTGACCTTAAGTACAGTATTGAATTGGCTAACGGAAAATTAATAAGAGCCGACACAATAATTCGAGGATGTACCTTGAACTTACTCAATCACCCGTTCAATATAGATTTAATGCCCGTAGAATTCGGAAGTTTTGACGTCATCATTGGGATGGATTAGTTATCGAAATACCACGTTGTAATCGTTTGCGACGAGAAGCTTGTCGGTATCCCATTTGGAAACAAAACTCTAACAATTCAAGGTGATAGAGGTGAATTTAGGTTAAACATCATATCTTGCATCAAAATTCAGAAGTATATACAGAAAGGGTGCCATGTTTTCTGGCACACATAAAAGAGAAGAATTCTAAAGAAAGGTCGGAGGAGAAGCGACTTGAAGACGTATTTGTTGTTCAGGACTTTCCGGAAGTCTTTCTCGAAGATTTTCCTGGACTTCCGCCGTATAAGTTAGCCCCTTCGGAGATGTATTAGTTGTCTAGTCAACTGTAAGAACTTGCGGAAAAAATGTTTATCAGACCAAGTTCCTCGCCATTGGGAGCTCTGATTCTATTTGTCAAGAAGAACGATGGATCCTTCAGAATGGACATCGACTACCGTGAATTAAACAAAGTAACCGTGAATAACTGATATCCACTTCCGAGAATTGATGACTTCGATCAACTACAAGGTTCTAGTGTCTGCTCGAGATCGATCTGCGATCAGGGTATCATTAGCGCAGGGTTTGAGAAGAAGATATTCCAAAGACAGCATTCGGAACACCATATGGTCATTACAAGTTCCAAGTAATGCCATTCAGTTTGACCAACGCACCAGCGGTATTCTTAGATCTTATGAACCGTTTGTGTAAATCATATTTGGACAAGTTTGTGATCGTATTCATAGATGACATTTTGATATACTCTCAAAATAAAGAAGAGCATAAAGAACATCTTATGTTAATCTTGGAACTACTCAAGAAAGAGGAGTTGTACGCCAAATTCTCTAAGTGTGAATTCTTAATCCCAAAGGTCTAATTTCTCGGTCATGTTATTGACAGTCAGGACATACATGTTGATCCCGCTAAGATTGAATATATCAAGGATTGGGCAACACCTAAAACTCTGTTGATCCCAACTTAAGATCGATTCCTTAGCTTGTAAAGGTTAAGTTACTTTGTATAAATCCAAAACAACTATGATAGAAACTTTGTGAATACTAAAGAGTATGCGGAATCTACTCTTTAATACTTAGAAGAATATTAATAAAACAGTAAATTGCATGAACAATGATATTACTGAAAAGCTCCAATATTATTATTATCAATAATACGAGTACTCTGTGTAGTACTAGGGTTTACAACCTTGAAGCTATATATCAAAACGTATATCTAACACCATAACCTAGGATCTCCTTTTATACACTAAGGAGTCCTTTACAAGATAACTACAAATCTTCTATAATTCTAATCTTATACGTATCTTTCTAATTTTATAAGATATACACTGAATAAGTCAATACAAATCACTTGACACGTCTTTATCACTTTAGCAGTCTTAATCTTCATCCAGCAGTCTTAAGTCCTTCAGCAGTCTTAAGTTAGTACTGGCAGTACTAACTTACTCTAGCAGTACTAACTGGTTAGTACTGGCAGTTGTAACTTGAGCAGTACTAACTCTTGGCTTGGCAGTACTAAGTATGAAGACTTTTAATTCCCAACAATCCTCCCCTAAACTTGTGATTTACCTCCAAATCATCAAGTTTCTTGAATTAAACCTTGTTCTCTGAAAGGATTCTTCCAAACACTTCATCTTCTTGGTCCTTCAACCTGCATGAATATCTTCCTAAGAAGTTCTTTGGACATCTCATTATCTTGATCCACTAAGAGCTTTGCGACCAGCATCAATGTAAGAGTTCCCCTTGACAATGGATACTCCTTCTCTACCAGCATGTAGATGTCTATTCCTTCCTCTGTATACACATGATGCACTCCATATGAATCATATAGCCTCCAAGTTAAATCATGAATTTTCTTTTGAAGCTTCCATAATCATCATTTGTATCTGGTACAAATAATCTCTTCAACTCAACCCATATCTCTCTTTCTTTGTCATCTGTTGTTTCTGTTCTATTGAACTTCTCTTTAACCAAACTCCATAGCATCACTAAGTCATCCCTATCAAAGGCTTTCATCATATCATTAAAGAAGTGAGGTACCTCAGTATGATTTCCAACACTGATGATCTTTTAGTACTTCCTAGTGCCTTCAGTGTAAATCTCAGAGTCAATTATTGGATACTTAGTTTGTAAAGCTTCAACATTCATCCCTTGCTCTATAACTATTATCATCATTTGTTGCAGCTCTTCTTGTGACAGTTTATCAGCTTCTTTATCTCTTGGTTCTTTAGCTAGTTCTGAGCTTTTACTAGTCTTTTGCCTCTTAGAACTTTCTTGATTAAGTTCTTCTTCTGCATTCCTTTTTGAACTTCCAGCCGCTAGCTCAGGAACTGCTCTATCAACTTTACTTTCTGTTGGAACAAAAGTGTTTACCTTCCTCATTGTTGTTTCAAACAAAGTCTTGATCTCATCAAAGGAATAATCTCTCAACTGTTGCAGTGTATAGGTCCTCTGTTGAGCCTGTATGAGTGGCTTGTTCCTCTTTTCTTCATCTCTTTGTGCAGCAAAATACCTCTTTCTCTGTTTGATAAGCTCTGCAATCATTCTTGTTTGTTCAGCTGATTGATAAGCTCTACAAGAATTCTTGCTTATTCAGCTTCAGTGTACATTTCTCTTTCCTCTACTTGTAACCTCTGTGCTAACTCTTCATCAGCTTCAACTCTAGCTTATATGTCTTCCCATTCTTCAACATTAAAAGAGCTAGCTCCTTCATGTACTCAGGCAATCCTCTGCCTCTCTTCTTCCTCAATTTCAGCTTGTAGTCTAACAGCTGCTTCATAACCAAGTCTTTCTTGTTCTTGCTACAGCTTTGTTTTAGTCTGTGCAGTTTCAGATTCAGATTTATCCATTTTAGCTTTACCTTTGTCTTTGGTAATACTAACAGCAACACTAAGCAGTTGTAATGTTGTACGAGCCTAGAAAACTGGGTTAGTGATGTAAGTACTAACATCCTTTCTGCTAGTACTAACATCCTAGTTCGCATTAAGATCAAATTAAATTCCATATCATGCTCATGCCTCCCCTGAATCTCTGCATTATGTTGTACCAATGAAATGGCAGGATCTTGATTAATTTTAGCTATCTTCCTCCCCTGTTTAGAAGGATCCTCTAAATCATCTTCATCATCAGAAACAATAATTCTGGCCCTTCTTCTAGCTTGGCTGGACTTAACTTTGTTCTCCAACTTCTTTACCTTCTTGATAAGCTTAGTATAAGCAGCATCATATGTAAGCTTGGTCTGCTTCAAGTCTATCTCCAAGCTCTCCACCTTCTTTGATAATGTTGTACATAAAACCATCAATTCTTGGAGTGTTATACTGCCCTCATCACTTCCAAGTGTGTTAACTCTTGGGAGAGGTGAATCTTAGGGCATGGTAGAGGTCTTATCAATGTTACCACTGCCTTGTCCTACTTCTAAGATAGTGTCAGTAGTGGTAGCCCCTCCATATCTGACATCCACACCTGTGGAAGCAGCCTCATCTACTACAGGGGTCTGAGTAGGATATCTGGGCTAAGGAACAACAGATTCCTGTCTGTTTGTTTTCCTAGAGGTTGGTGAAATTGGTGGTTGTGAGGTTGATGGAACACTAGTGGATGTGTGATGGGACTCAACTGGGTATGTTGATCCTTCACCCTTAACAATTGGGCCCTGAATAATCATTGCAGGAAATAATGGAATGTTTTCCCCAGTATAACCCTTAGAAGCCCACTTCATATTGCTAAAATGTTTTTGAGTGTGGGTAGGAGCAATATAAAGTCTAGTGTGAGGTTTAAGCAGTCTCTTTTGCTTGTTTAAAAACACTTGAATAAATCTTGGATACATTAAAAATTTGTGTTTACTATCCAAGTTTTTCACCATACCATCAAAAATTAGTTTAGAAAAATTAAACTTCCTATTAGTGGCCAAGCAAATAATAGCAGTTGCTATATTGCTATTGAATTGTTCCCAAGAGGTTTTCTTAGGACATAGACTATGTAGGATGGTATGGATGAGAAAACTCCATTGAGGAGAAAAGTGTCCTTTTAGAATGGTCAATTTGTCTGAAGTTGACACATACCTCATTAAGGAAAGTTGTTCAAAGATTTCAGTAGTTGGAAAAAAACTAATACCATCAAAATCTGCTAATTGGAGATGCCTTTTAACAGATGCCTCAGTAACAATCTTAACTTTTCCATCTATTGTAGCAGTTAATTCAATTTTCCATTATCAAGTGTTCTAGCAGTAGCATTTTCCCAAAACTGTTTGATGAGAGAACATAGATGGTGGGATTTTCTGTAAGAGCATACCTTATGTGACTAGCGTTAAGAAAATCCACTATTTGGTGAAATCCTTCACTTCTCTCTGGTTTCTTTAAGTAGGCAACCATGTTGTGTGTGTCACAGAATTCCAAATTCACCATTGTTGATTGAGAAAAGTTTGATCATTTATAGCTCTAGTTTGATTAGAATTCTGGGATATGATCGTGTATGAGAGTATGTGTGTTTGGCAAAGTCAATTGAGATTATATAGATAGCACTTGAGGTTTTGATTGGACGACTGAATTTATTTTGTAGAATCTGGTGATTTTAAGAAAGATTATGAAATTATCCAGGAAATAAGGAAGACACTTAGTGAAGCTATAGTAATTAGCAAATAATATCAACGGCTATATTTAATTGCCAAAAAATTGTTATTCCATAATAGCACTAACGGTTTAGCCTAGCAGTACTAAGTTTAGCCTAACATTCTTTAAGTAATGCCAAGCAGTACTAACTTTTGAGCTACCAATTTTAACCTTATTTTTGTTCTAAAAAGCATTCCCATCAATAATTTTGATTCTCACAAGCTCTCTTTCTGTTTTTATTCTCACTTTATCTCTCAATTCGTTTTCTCACTAAATCACTCTGTTTGTTTTTGTTTCACACATCTCACTTTCTGTTTTTGATTCTCACTTTATCTCTCAATTCTTTTTCTCACTGAATCACTCTATTTGTTTTTGTTTCACACATCTCTCTTTCTGTTTTTGAACTCACTACATCTCTCATTTCTTTTTGCTTACAATTCTCTCTATCTGTTTTTGTTTTCTCTTAATGCTCACAGTATTAATTATAATAGCAGTACTAATTATACTTACCAGTAGTAAGTTAGGCCAACAGCACTAACTTAAATTTCATCATTAGTTGCTGTTCCATTCCATTTCAAGCATCATTTATGCATAATCCGCTGCATATTAACACAATTAACTACTAATACCCTATTCTGCACATAGCAACCAGTATTAACTACTTCAGCCCAAAATGTAGTAGGTAACTTAGAGTCAGCTAACATGGTTCTAGCAGCCTCAATTAGTTTTCTATTTATCCTTTCAGCAACACCATTTTGCTGAGGAGTTCTAGCTATACTAAATTCTATCTTAATGCCTTTATTTTCACAAAATTCACTCATAACTCTATTTTTGAACTCTATTCCATTGTCACATCTGATAATCTTTACTTTATTATCAACTAGATTTTCTATCTCAGTTATAAAGCTCTTAAGAATGCCAAAAAGAAAACCCAAGTAAATCTGCTATAATCATCAATGACAACTAGACAATATTTCTTATTCATTAAGTTGTATGAAAGTTAGACCAACAGTTCATTGCAATATGAATAAAGGTGAGTAATAGATGTTTTTGAATCTTGGACTTACAAGAGGGTTTGTGTTGCTTTCCCTTAAGACAAGCAACACAAGTTTGGTCATTTTCAAAACGTTTTGAAGGTAAACCTCTCACAAGAATTTCCTTAACAAGTTTATTAATAGTTTTAAATTTTACATGACCTAGCCTCCTATGCCATAGCATTGATTCATCAAGTGTGGCCTTTACAACAAGACAAGTTAAACTCTCTTTAGGAACAATATTCTTCATATCAACACTGTACATATTGTTCTTTCTAGGAACTTTAAGTAAAACCTGACTCTCATTAGCTAACTTAAAGTCAGGAGACAGAAAAAACATCCAGTGTCAGTAAAAAGAACAATGTTCTTTTTGTCACACATCTGTGAAACACTAAAAAGGTTAAACTATAACTCCTTAACAAAGTACACATCCTCAAAATCAAGCTTACTAATTTTAAGAGTTCCTTTACCGGTAATTTTCCCTCCTTTAGCTCCTCTCCCAAAGGTAACATATCCTCCATCAAATTCCTTGAAGTCTGAGAGATAGGAACATGTACGCTTTCATTTGTGCCATGAGCTTCCCCTTTCACTTTTAGCCTTGATCTTCTTTTGTGGATGACCCTGCACATAAAATAAGGAAATTAGTTTCCTTTGGGGACCCAAGCCATCACTGACTTGGATCTGCCTCATGATCGACTGATTTGTTTCTTCATGTAATTTGATGACTATTAAGTTTGGGAGTCTCCAAACCCCAACTTTGCTGAGGCTCCTTAAACACATTAACCTAGGATTTTCCCTCATAGCATTAACTACTGCTGAATTTGGGCCTAGCGTATTAACTACTTTTTGCCTAAGCACGTATAAAAATTTACCATTAGCTAGTATTTAAACTTTTGGACTAAAACTTTTGTTAGGTAATGCTTTTCTTGTTTCGATAGGGCCTTTTACAGTTGATTGTGTGATTTAGAAATAACGTGACAATTGGTTTCTTAGCACTATAAACTGTAGTTTTGGATGAGCAGTATAGTAACAGGTCTAAGCAGTATTAAGTGGTTTTATGGCAGTTTTTATTAAAACCGCCTGGAACCATGTTCCTTGTTGAGGCATAGGGTGTAGTCTTTTAGCAGAATAATTGTAATTCCTACCCTTGTATAAATATTCCCAGATACCACCCTTTCCCTTTGTTTGGTACATTATATTCAAGCATGCACATGGTCAAAACTTCCACAGACAAAACAAGCTTTATTGTACATCACAAAGTCACTTCCTAGCTGTTAGGACTTCTGATTATTCCAGTTTCTTTGATTTCCCCTAGGACTTTGTGACCTATACATTTCAGCATACTTAATTGATTTCCTAACTATTTTTTCTTGTTGTTTAGGTCTAACAAATTCTATCTTAACAACAGTAGGAAAAACAGTTTTCTTCTCTAACTTATCATCTGACACCAACTCCTTAACCAATGGGGCATCAGGAGATTCCCTAACCTCATTAGAAATATCTTTACTAACACTCTTACTAGTCTTAGGTCCATAGCCTTCAAACTTAGGCTGTTGGAACTCCTCTAGACCAGAGTTGGACAAATCAAATTTTAGGGGTAAAAATAACCCTGTAGGGGGAGGTGGAACAACATTATAGCTTACAAAGCCCACACCCTTTCTACTTTTACCAGTTAGCTAACTCCCTATTAATTTGTCTAGACTCTTAGAAGCATTATCAAAATTTTCAATTTTAAGTTGATTGCTTTCTTTTTCTTGCTTAAGCTTTTCTAACTCACTTTTAAGCATACTAAGTTCTGAGTCTTTATATGAGATATCTCTTTTAAGAACAGCAAGTTTCTCACAAAAAATAACCTTATTCTTTTTGTAAAAGACAAGTTGCTCTTCCACAGATGCTAACCCTCTTTTATAAGTAGCTAAATTGAACTTAGATTTGTTAAACTCTGTTCTTAAATTATCAAGTAGAGTTTTAAGATTTTCAAAGCTTTTTAGATAGGTTTTTGAACAAGTTTTGTCATTATGTACCTCAGAGTCTAAAAAATCTATAAGAGCCATGTTAGTGGGGACTTTATCATTTGTCATATAGCTCTAGTCAAAACCAGTTCCATCAATAGCCACCATGGATTTGGAAGAAGTTTCTTCCACATTTATAGTCCTTCTAGAGCTGTCTTGATTCATGTTCCTGCTATCTTGGTTCCTAGGTCCTCTACATTCCCTTGTAAAGTGTCCCATCTTGTGGCAGTTGAAACACTCCACCTTAGACTTGTCATATCCAGATTGATAGTGATCTTTCTACCAGTTTTCTGGAAAAACCTTCTTGTCCTCATGCTCAGCAATGCTAACTGCCACTTCAAATCCATCATTTTTATGTCATCTTCATGGATTTGTTCAAGGTCCTCATATACAAGTTGAGACCCATTTGGTTTGCCAAAAATGCATAAACAGTGTCATCACTTAAGTTAGCAGTATTAACTTGAGTACTAGCAGTGCTAACTTGAGTGTTAGCAGGGCTAACTTGAGTGTTAGCAGTACTAACTCCATAAGCAGTATTAACTTCAGTAGTACTGCTAGGAGATGACACAACAGCCATATTTTGAGAATTTGAGCTTGAGCTTGAGCATGCAGTTCCTTTAACCTCTTGTTTAACAATCTTGAAATTATTGTAGAGATCATCAAAGCTTATTATGTCTAGATCATGTTTATTCCTCCAAACCACAACATAAGTATTCCATTCAGAAGTCAGACTTCTCAAAAATTTCAAATTAAGATCTTCTTGTAAAATATTTTCAACCAAGATAGCTAGCTGACTTACAATCTTCTGAAGCATGTTAAAACTAAAGTCAAGAGACTCTGTGCTTGGAGCACTAAAGTTCTCATGCATTTGCTTTAGGAGAGTCTTTTGAGTCTTGTTTGTGGCTTCATTACCATCAAATCTTGTTTGTATAGCAGCAAACAAAGTCTTAGCATCTTTGTACTGATTAAAGGTTATTAGTTGTTCATTAGGAAGTGCCATCATTAACATACTTCTTGCCTTCATATCATTCTTCTTTTGAACCTTTTCTTCAGTAGTTACAAGACCTGGTATTAGTGTAGTTGAGGTACCATTAACATTTGTTGTTTTAGCTGCAAGTTTGAATGAGTTTCCATTCTCTATGACATCCCATAAAGCATAGTCTTATACATGAAAGTATTGCTCAATCCTTAGCCTCTACATATCATATTCACCCTGTTTGAGAGTGGGCAACTTTGCAGTAGTAGTGATTTGAGCAGTTTCTAGATCCATCTCTTCCTTGTGAGTAAAGAGTTCTTCTTGTTAAATTCTTCTAGATCAAAGTTTCAGAACACAAGCTCTGATACCACTTGTTGATCCCAACTTAAGATCTATTCCTTAACTTGTAAATATTAAGTTACTTTGGATAAATCCAAAACAACTATGGTTGAAACTTTGTGAATACTAAAGAGTATGTGTAATCTACTCTTTAATACTTAGAAGAATGTTAATGAAACAGTAAACTTTAAGAACAATGATATAACTGAAAAGCTCTAATATTATTATTATCAATAATACGAGTACTCTGTATAGTACTAGGGTTTACAACCTTGAAGCTATGTATCAAAACTTATATCTCTATTGTACATTCAAAACCATAACCTAGGGTCTCCTTTTATACACTAAGGAGTCCTTTACAAGATAACTACAAATCTTCTATAATGTTAAACTTATACGTATTTTTCTAACTATATAGAATATACTCTGAATAAGTCAATACAAATCTCTTGACACGTCTTTATCTCTTTAGCAGTCTTTAATCTTCATGCAGCAGTCTTAAGTCCTTCAGCAGTATTAAGTTAGTACTGGCAGTACTAACTTTCTTCTAGCAGTACTAACTAGTTAATACTGGCAGTTGTAACTTGAGCAGTACTAACTCTTGACTTGGCAGTACTAAGTATGAACACATTTAATTCCCAACAATCCTCCCCTAAACTTGTGATTTACCTCCAAATCATCAAGTTTCTTGAATTAAACCTTGTTCTATGAGAGGATTCTTCCAAACACTTTATCTTCTTGGTCTTTCAATCTGCATGAATATCTTCCTAAGAAGTTCTCTGGACATCTCATTATTTTGTTCCACCAAGAGCTTTGCAACTAACATCTGTGTAAGAACACCTCTTGACAAAGGATATTCCCTTTCAACCAGCATGTAGATATCCATTCCATCCTTTGTAGATACATGATGCACTCCACATGTATCATACAGTCTCCATGTTATATCATGAATATGTTTCTGAGACTTCCATAACTCATCATCAGCATCAGGTTCAAACAGTCTCTTCAACTCTACCCAGATCTCTATTTCTTTATCTTCTGTTGGTTCTGTTGAGTTGAACCTTTCTTGAACCAGACTCCATAGTTTGACTAAATCATCCCTGTCAAAAGTCTTTAGCATATCTTCAAAAACCTGATATACCTCTGTATGATTACCAACCCGAATGATTTTCTAGTACATTCTTGAATCTTCAGTGTAAACCTCCCAGTCAATGATTGGATATTTGGTTTGCAGGGCTTCAATATTCATCCTTTCTTCTGGAACTATGATCATCAATTACTGTAGCTCTTCATGTGATAGCTCATCTGACTTTTGCTTCTTAGAACTTTGTTGACCAAGTTCTTCTTCTGTAGCTCTTTTAGTACTTCCAACTGCTATCTTAGGGAACTGTTCTGTCAACATCACTCTCCATTAGAGTAAAAGTGTTTACCCTTTTCATTGTTGCTTCAAACAAACTCTTAATCTCATCAAATGAATATCCTCTCAACTGCTGTAGTGTATAGCTTCCTATATGCTTGATATAGTTAGACATATAAGTTCTCTGTTGAGCCTGTATGGGTGGATTGTTCCTCCTTTCTTCAGCTCTTTGTTGGGCAAAATGTCTCTTTCTCTAGTTGATAAGTTCTATAAGCAATCTTGCTTTTTTAGCTTTAGAGTATTTTTCTCTTTCTTCTGCTTATAACCTCTGTGCTAACTCTTCATCACCTTTAATTCTAGCTTGTATGTCTTCCCATTCTTCAATATTGAAAGAGCTAGCTGCTTTATGTGCCCTGGCAATCCTCTGCCTCTCTTCTTCATCAAGTTGTTCTTGCAATCTCAGAGTTGCTTTATAACTAAGTCTTTCTTGTTCTTGTTTCCTTTTTGTCTTGGTCATAGCCGATTCAGACTCTTCCATTATACCTTTACATGTATCTTTTGTCTTTGTTGCACTCCTTTTGATGTACACTAAACTTTCAGCAACAACATCATCAACATAATCACTAGCAGTTTTAACTTCAGGGCTGGCAGTACTAATTTCTGCACCACCAGTAGTAACTAGTACATTAGCAGTGGTAAAATCTATACTAGCAGTAGAAACACCCATTTGTACCAAAGTAATCCCCTCATCTTCATCAATTTGAGTAATTTTCCTCCCCTGTTTGGAAGGATCCTCTTGAGCCAAAATATCTTAATTTGAACCTTCTTTATCAGAGAGAACCAGACTGAGTTTTCTTCTTGACTTGCTAAGCTTATCCTTTTTCTCCAACCTCTTCACCTTCTTAATAAGCTTTATAAAAGCAGCACCATAAACTTTCTTTGTCTGCGTCAAGTCTGTCTCCAAAGTTACAACTCTGTCTGATAATTTTGTAACCAAATCCATCAATTCATTGTGTTGCATTTTGCCCTCATCACTTCCAAGTGTGTGAACTCTTAGGAGAGGTGAATCATGGGGCATGGTAGGGATCTTATCAATGTTACCAATGCCCTATCCTTCTTCTAAGCCAGTAACAGTAGTGGCAGCCCCTCCATATCTAACATCTACACCTGTGGAAGCAGCCTCATTTGCTACATTGGTGTGAGGAGGATAATTGGGCTGAGGAACCTCAGTTTCCTGTCTGATAGAACTCTTAAGTGTTGTTGAAAGATGTGGTTGTTAGGTTGATGGAGCATCTATGGGTGTGTGATGGGACTCAACTGGGACTGTTGATCCTTCACCCTGAAAAATTAGGCCCTGAACAAGCATTGTTGGAAACAATGGAATGTCTACCCCAATATAACCCTTAGAAGCCCTCCTCATATTGCTAAAAAGTTTTTGTGTATGGGTAGGAGCAATATAAGTTCTTTTGTTAGGTAGAAGCAGTCTCTTGTGCTTGTTCAAAAAGATTTGTATAAATCTTGGATACATTAAAAATTTAGTCTTACTATCCAAGTTTTTCACCATTTTATCAAAAATCGATTTAGAAAAATTAAACTTCCTATTAGTGGCCAAGTAAATAATAGCAGTTGCTATATTGCTACTGAGTTGTTCCCAAGCGGTTTTCTTAGAACTTAAACAATGAAGGATGGTATGGATCAAAAATCTCCATTGAAGGGAAAAGTGTCCCTTTTGAAAGGTCAATTTGTCAGAATTGGACACATACCCCATAAGAGCAAGTTGTTCAAAAATTTTAGTAGTAGGCAAATTACTAATACCATCAGAATCTTCTAACTTGAGATACCTCCTAATAGATGCCTCAGTAACAATCTTAATTTTCCCATATATTGTAGCAGTTATTTTCATTTCTCCATTATCAAGTGTGCTTGCAGTAGCAGTTTGCCAAAACTGTTGAATAAGAGAAACATAGATAGCGGGATTTTCAGTAAGAGCATACCGAATGTGACTTGTATTGAGAAAATCCACTATTTAATGAAATCCTTCACTGCCCTCTGTTTTCTTTAAGTAAGTGACCATATGTGTGTGTCACAAAACTCTAAATTCGCCATTGTTGATTAAGAAAAGATTGATTGAGGTCTGGGTTAGGTTCGTTTATGAGAGTATGTGTGTTTGGCAAAGTCAATTGAGATTATATATAGAGCACTTAAGGTTTTGATTGGACCGACTGAATGGAATTAGATGTTTATCGTGAATAAATCTTATGAGTTAAAGAAGGTTCATGAATTATCTAATTTAAGGAAACCTATAAGTGAAGTAGTTGGCGGAAATATCTCAATTGCTATATTTAATTAAGAAAAATATGTCATTCCCAAACAGTACTAGCGGTAGTCTAGCAGTACTAAGTTTAGCCTAACAGTACTAAGTAAAGCCCAACAGTACTAAGTAATGTCCAGCAGTACTAAGTAATGCCCAGCAGTACTAAGTAATGCCCTAGCAGTACTAATTTTTAAGTTACCAGATTTAACCTCAATTTCATTCCAAAAAGCATTTCCATCATCAATTTTAATTCTTACAAGCTCTCTTTCTGTTTTTATTCTCACTTTATCTCTTAATTCTTTTTATCACTTAATCACTCTGTCTGTTTTTATTTCACACGTCTCTCTTTTTGTTTTTGAACTCACTACATCTCTCATTTCTTTTTCTCACTTAAACACTTTGTCTGTTTTTATTTCACACATCTCTCTTTCTGTTTTTGAACTCACTACATCTCTCATTTCTTTTTCTTACTTAAACACTTTGTCTGTTTTTATTTTACATAAGACTTACAGAATTAATTATAACAGCAGTAGTAATCATACATACCAATAGTAAGTTAGGCCAATAGTACTAACTTGAATTGCATCATCAGCTGTTGTTTCAAGCATCATTTGTGCATACTTCGCTGCATATTGATACAATTAACCTCCCCTCAATCAATACTTCAGAGGTTAAGCATTCTAATACTTGCAATCAGATATTGAAATCTACCAACATCAAATGCTTTTATGAGCAAATCTGTAACATTTTGATATGTGTGAATCTTGATCATCTGAATAAGCTTCTTCTCATTTGAATCTCTGATGAAGTGATGTCTAATCTTAATGTGCTTAGTCTTTGAGTGAAACACTGGATTCTTAACTATGCAGATGATGCTTTCATTGTCAATGAAAATCTTGGTATTCATGAAGTTGTAACCATAATACAGCATTTGATTTTGAATCCAGAATACTTATCCACAACAACTAGCAGCAGCTACATACTCTGCTTCAGTAATAGAGTTGGCAACTATAGTTTGCTTCTTGCATTGCCATGAAATCAATCTGCTTCCAAGAAATTAACAACCTCTTGTTGTGGATTTCCTATCTAAACATGCACCAGTATAGTCACTGTCAGTATAATCTTCCAAGTCAAATGGTGAGTCTGTAGGATACCAAAGGCCTAATTTAGGTTGACCTTTCAAGTATCTAAAGATTCTTTTCATAGCATGAAGATGTGAAACTTTAGGTGTGACTTGAAATCTTGCATAAGCACATACAGCAAATATTATACTAGGCCTTAAAGCTATTAGGTACA